>CP092882.1:36995952-37062493 GCA_030710605.1 Cordylochernes scorpioides | reverse complement strand
TCTTCGTGATGGGCGTTAGAAAGGGTTGAGGGGTTAGTCATGCTCAGGTTGAGGCAATGTCACCTCGACTTAAGTCCCAAACCATTCAATGTGCACGGCGCGGAAAACCTAGGCCATGTTTCACATGTAAATTTAAAGACCGAATAAAGTTACAGTACCACAATCGAACAGTAAGATAAGAGTGATTGTTATGGGTTTTATGAATTAGTCGTTAAGACGTACGCGAGCAGGATAAAGGAGGGCGAAGATCAGTGACCAGAAATCAAAGTTTTAATTGGAGTCGTCAGAGGCTTAGCGAGAAAAAGAGTAAAAAAAAAAAAAGATGTGCCAAATGTGTGAAATGAGAGTGCCCTGGAATATATATAAAAAATATAATTTGCACGTGTCCAAGCCAGAAGTTGGGATAGGTAAATCTGGGGGACGGTGTGTCAATATTGTTAATTACGAAATCAAAGAAGGTCAAGTCTAGGCTGCGAAGGGGTGTTAAAAGTCCCTGCGTAAAAGGAATGTTAGTATTTATTAAGAATTAACCATTAAAGTGGTTGATTAAGAGGTTATTGAGGATTGCCCTGTTTTTAGATCATGATTTTTAGTTTGATTATAAAAGAATATATCATTGAGATATGAAATTGCGAAATTAAGGCTTTGCATATAGCGTTCAAGGATTTAAAATATCGAAAATAGAATTGCGAAGTTAAATGCAAGGTAATATTTGAAAAAAGTAAAAATAGTGATGACATAATACAAATATTAACACTCTATAGTAGCATATAAGGGGTAATAGAAAGTGAGATATTAAATAAAAAAAGAGCAATAATATACTCGATAGCATAGAACATGGTAGCGAAAGATGAAACAATGTCAATAACATCGAATTTATAAAGTTAGAGAAAATATAAAATGACAAATGCAAATTAGTGATATAAACATGAAACACAAACTTGAGATTATCAGATATGAAAGATTAAATATAAAGTTAATTATAAAATAGAGTCACAAAGCAAAAGTAAAAAACAATTTGTTAAAGAGAAAAAAGTTATTAATATAAAATGACAATAGTCTAAACTGATTGGTTGAGGTAAAAAAAATAATTATAAGAGCTAGATAATTATTATATAAAAGATATTAAAATGAAAATTTAAAAAAAATGTTCATCGAGAAAGAAGAGCAAGTAAGATTATATATAGAAGTTTGCATATCGGGAAAGCATGGAAAGTAGTAGGCCAAATGTATGTTCCTGTTTTTTAGGATGGGTGGAGAGAGCTTTAAATTGTCCTCGGATGCGATATATTTGGTCTTGTTGGCCTAAGTTGTTCTAACTTATCGAATTTGTTTTATGTTAACGCGGCTCGTGGATCACATTGTTTCCAACTCTGAAATTCACTGAGTCCTAATGTTGTCGATTTTTTGTTTCCTGCGCCACGTTTAGGTGAAAACGTGATTCTTCCTAAAGCGGCATTTATATTGTGTGTGTAGGAAACACGGCGATCTGTTCTAACCGGTCAAGGGTTGTGTTTTTTTTTTAACATATGTGGGTGTGTGATTTTTGTAGGTAAAATGTTGTCCTTGGTTATAAGTGTCGATATTAAGTGGACAAGTTAATCGAGGGCGAGAGAATCTAGACCTGGTGACTTGGTTTTGGATTATTAATGAAAAAAATAGATATTTTAATTCATTGGGGTTCAGCAGGCGGGATTAGTTATTGAATTACTTAGTTATTCTGTTAGTGGACTGATTTGTTAGTGACAGTAGAATGAACAAGTTATTTGTAGCTAAATGGGATATCGAAGTGGATTAATTGGTTAGGGATTAGAACGGTTCATAATAAAAGGCACGCACTATTTTTTTATTTAATAGCTGGTGAACATTCATTAGAGTGACACCGGGCAATAGCGATGGGTCGTAACAAGAAAATGTCGGCTGTTTGTTTGCTCGTGTCCAGCGGAAGAAGGGGGGGGGGGAGATATTTTTATCGCATTCTAGAAGTGGAGGGGGGTGGCTATCTGGGTCAGAGGGGGCCTTGTGGGGGGACAGCTGGTTCCTTCTACTTATTGGAAGATCTCTACAGTGAGATGGAGAAAAGGGGCTGAGCAAGTCGGGGGTATAAGACGGGATTTCCGAGCGTCAAATATCGTGGGGCATAAATAGTAAATTCTACTAAGTGTACATCAGGTGTTACGCGAGGTGTTTGAATTAGAGGCTGGGGCGCGAGGAATAAGATATTTACGGTATAGTATTTAAGTTTGTTCACATGAACTGTATCATCTTCTTTATTTAGGGGTCGATTGGGTCTGCTAATTCGGACTACGTTCGGAGATATTATTCCTATAATCGTAAACGGACCTGTGAAGTATGGTGCCAGTTTTCCCGTATAGTGTTCCCGTAAAGGATGATATGGAGGTTGAGCCAGCAGCGTCAACAAAGAAAAATACGCCTTCAAGAAAGGCAAGTTCTTTCAAAAGCGGAAGTTCATCTAAGTCCGTGGTGCTGATGAAGAAGAAGGCTGAAGTTGATGCCGATCGTGAGATTCTGAATAAGATGAAGGAAAAAGATCAACATGAAATCAAGATGGGCGAAACTCAAATGAACCTTGATGGGTAAAAGCGGGAGCTCGCCAGACTCAAAGAACGTGAAGACCTTACCCCAGAACTTCAACACCAAAAGGAAGAGCTAGAAGTGATGATCCTAGAAACCGAGCAGAAAATGAGGCAAGAGATCAGGGCCATTGAAACACTGGAATTTGAGCTAGCCCTTCTCAAAACCGAAAAGGATTCAAAGCGTCTAGCTATAAAAGAAGGCTCTGATCAAGACTTGTCTTCAGAGGAGGAAGCCGTGGATGGATCACTGCCAGCAGGATTACGAGCTCAGGAGTGGGTTAACAATTCACCTCCCCCCGTTCCACAGCGTCGATAAGCTTGTGGACGTATTCACGAAGGTGCTTCAACAGCAACAGAAGGTGATTGTGAATTCAACAATGGGAGACACGACTTTACCGCGGTTTGAAGGAGCGGTACAAAGGTGGATTGTGTTCAAGGAAGAATTCAATAGAACCATTAGCAAGTACCACATCAGTGACTCCCAAAATCTTATTAGACTTCGGAAAGCTCTCTCGGGGGAGGCCTACGATCATGTCAAGCATTTAATCCCCTACGTGGCTAATGTTAAAATAATTATGGAGGCGTTGGAACAACGGTTTGGACAGCCCAGGTTTATCATTAAGAACCTACTCAGAACTGCACAAGACTGCCCTCAGCTCTCAGTACAAAAGCCTGACACTATTCTAGGTCTAAACATTAGTGTCAAAGAATTATTCTCAGGCTGCATGACCCTCGCACAGCCACAATACCTAGACAGCATCGAGGTCCTGGGCACCTTAACAAGGAAGCTTCCTGCGGAAATAAAAGAGCAATGGTATTCCTGGATTTTAACATCGAATAGGCAGGAAACGTTATTTGAATTCTCCAACTGGTTAGACTCCAAAGCAAAACTTGCAATCGGATGGGTAGAGCCAGAGACCATGAAGGCGGTTTCCGAAGAGAAGAATTATCGCCCCAAGCAGGGGCCGGGCGTTGATCGCTGCTGGTGAAGGTACAGAAAAGAATAAGCATTACTCCTGTCCAGCATGCTCAGATCGACACACATTAAGCAAGTGCGACAGGTGGAAAGATCTAGATTTGAATCAAAAGTGGAAGAACATAAAGCGTACGCGACCATCGTTGTGCACTTCATGTCTACGCCAGGAACGCCATCGATCATGGCAGTGTCACAAAAAAGAGATCTGTGACATTAACGGATGTGAGAAGATACATCACCGTTCGCTTCACAACTACTCCGCCCCACAGGGAGAAAATTCAAGTCAGAAGACTTCACAACTCAGCTCAAGCCAGCAAGCTAATCCTACGAGCGGTTCAGTGAACATTACTGTTGTTAACGGAGAAGCAGTAATAAAAGGATGCGACGGTCCACTGCCGATAATTCCAGATGTCATTGAAGGTCCCGGAGGAAAACATAGGACTTACGCTTTATTGGACACCGGAGCCAGCCAAACCCTCATCTCAAAAGGTTTAGCAGACAGCGTTGGCCTGGAAGGGAAGAGTCATCACTATAGCTACGGCACAGCCAGTGGAGAAACGGTAATGGAGCCGAACGCTGTGCTGATTAACTGTGAGGTAGCTGGAACATTACGTGGAGCTCCGTACCTCCCAATGCAAAACGCAGTTACTGTGAGTAGTCTAAAGATGAGACCTTACTCGATTTCAATCGAGAAAATTCGTTATAAATGGCCACATCTAAACAAGGTCAAAGCCCGAGACCTAAAGAACGTTGTTCCTGAGCTGATCAGGCGATCAGGCAGAACAGCCGTCCATTAACCTACGTCTCAAGTGATCCTACTGAGGAAGACTCACTCACTCCGAATCATTTTCTTCGTGGGGCTCACGATGCTGGTCCCTCCATTCCGAAGTTAATCGAGGCAAACAATCGCGACTTGAGAGAGCAATGGAAAAGAGCACAGTACTTGACTAAAGAGTTTTGGATCAAATGGACTAGGGATTACATTCCCAAGCTCATGACAAGAAGCAAATGGCATCACCAGACGGAGCCGATAAAGACTGGAGATCTAGTTTTTCTCGTAGATGAGCTAAATCCCAGGAACATGTGGAAGCGCGGTTTCGTCTCCGATGAACACTTTGGACCTGTCGGCCAATTACGCGTCGCTACGATCACCACCAAGCAGAACGGGAAAGCGGTGATCTACAAGCGACCAGTGATAAAGATCTGCCCCCTTGAATTAAGAATGGAAAAGGCGAAAGGAGAGGCAGATTCATGAAGACCAGCTCCATAAATCGGGGGCCGGAATGAAAATATGTAAAATAGTTATAAAATAGAAACCTGTAAATATAGTTAAGAATTTACATTGTAATTAAGAAAAAGCTTTTCTCGCTGGCGGGCGGTCGCGTGAAACTGCTCCCGCTAGCAGGCATGCGGGCGCACAGGAGGTCACGTGCTAGTGTTCTCGCCGGCAGCCTTGCGCGCGTGCCGGCAGTCGCCTGCTTTTTGTTCTAAAACGTTCTTTGAAAATAAACGAGCGGTAAACAACGGTCTTCGTTTGTTATTTATTCCGAACTAGTCCTTAGTTATGGTAGTCTCCAAAAATACAAAACATATAAAGTATAGAAAATTTTTCACAAGATGGGTGCCTCGGCTGCTCACAAAGAAAATGAAGGAAAAACGTCTAAACGCTTGTAAAGAGCTTTTAGAACGTTATGAAATCTGCCTCTCCTTTCGCCAATTGATTGAATAGTAACTAGAGATGAATCATGGATACACCATCACATTCCTGACTCTAAAAGATCAAGTGCAGAATGACATCACATGGGTACACCAACACCAAAGAAACCAAGAAACTGCTGGAAAAGTACTTCTGACTATTTGCATCTCTTAGAATATTATCTTCATAAAGACTAAAGAGTTAATAGCATTGTTTATTCTGAGCAACTTGAAAAAACTAAGGCTAAAAATTCGTTCCAAATGGTGTAGTTTGCTGAGAAAAGTTGTTTGCCTACAGCATGATAATGCTCGGCCCCCAAGTGGCAAATCTCACCATTGAAACCATCAATAAATTAAATTTTAACGTTCTAATCCATCCACTTACTCTCCTGATTATTATATTTTTGGACACTTAAAAGATTTTTAAGAGGCATGACTTTCAACACTGATGATGAGGTTAGATATGCGGTGCATGAATTGCTTGCCCACAACACACACACAAGATTTTTTCTTAAGGGGAATTTAAAAGCTACCTGACCTTTGGAAGAACTGTATAGAAAAAGGAGGAGGGTATGTAGAGGATTAAAAATTAAATTAAAATTTGATTTGCACATTTTTAGAAAACCTTTATCGTTTTTTATTGATCCACTCTTGTACTATCATTCTCAGTAGTTTTTGGCAGCAGATGGTACTTGAGCCCTTAATTCCCGCTTTCCACAAACCCTCAAAATGTGGAGCTTCAGGATTAATAAACTTCTATTCCGTATCATCATTTTCCAAGATAGAAAACATATTTTCCAGTTGATCTTGAACAAGGTAAAAGTTGATCTTAATTGTCTTGATGTTCCGAAAAACTAATTTCGTGAGAAGCTCCGAGAAAAATAGTCCTGTGGTTTCACTCCAGAACCATCAGCCAAGCGTCGAATTTCCTTTTAATAGAGAAATTTACAGAACTCTTCTTTTGACAGTTCTTTTCTTGACGGCATTTCTTCAATCTCTTAGAAGCGACTCAATATATCTTAGGTGCTCTCGATGCAATAAATAGAGGTTGTGAACACCTGAGTGGGATCTGTCGTATCTTTTTCACCCAGCCTCCCCGATATTGTTTAGCTCAACCTGGTACTTTGAGTTAAGAGCTTAATCTTCTCGATCTTCCGGACTTCCGGCAATAACAAGGATCCATTAGCGTCGTAAGCTATGATTGGGTCTATTCTTCCACTTTTGTCGAAAGGAGGTTCTGCTGGTTCGCTATTGTTGAGACACTATCATGTCTCGGCTTGGCAACAATCCCGTCATCCTTTTGATCACTAACGCTGGTATTGGCTACCTTCATCTTGGATTCACCAATGACTCAATTTAATACACACACAAAACCTTATTAAGACCACCAGTCTTATACAGATTCACCACAGGAAGAAAGGAATCATAGATGGAGCTCCTGCACTTCAGGCAGCGCAGCACCCAACAACAGCTCCCAGGTCCGACGCACGGCCAATGGCCAAACGTTTCTTCGTGCATACGTCATGGGTAGCGAATCACTGAACAGGTTAGTGTGGAATAAGCCGCGTTCTAGTCTTCGCTTTCCACGTCCAAATGGACCACGGCATTTGGCTATTCTATCAATCTCCTCCGCGCCTTGTGGAATTTATGTAAACCAAAAATAAGACCTTGATCAAACGTCATTGCATTCATCCAGTTATAAATTTGTTGAATATCGGATTGACACAAGGATAAATCACCCAAGAGTTCATCTCTTTGTTTCTCCAAGCAACATCAACCAAAAATTGTATGCATGATTCCGTCTTGTATTCTGATATTACACAGATCACAAGTTAAAGGACAATCAGTATTCCAGCGCTTCGATCGATTTTCTGGGAATAACACCCATAGAAGTCTCAGTTGCGCAAAAGGTCTTTTAATTTCCAGAGGAGTATTTGTGAGTAGATAGATATATACGAGGTGTGTTCAAAAAGTATCGCGACTTTTGTGTTTTACCAAAAATTATTTATTTATTCATGAAAATCTATTTTGTCCCCTTCAAAGTAATCCCCATGAGATATTATACACTTGTGATAACGGTTTTTCCAATCTTCGAAGCACTTCAAAAATCATTTTGAAAAAATTCTTTTTCAGCTCCTCCTTCGATGCCGTCTTTATCTCGTCAAGCGTAGCGTAACGTTGTCCTTTCATGGGCCTCTTCAGTTTAGGGAACAAGAAAAAGTCACAGGGGGCCAGATCTGGGGAATACGGTGGCTGCGGCATCATTAGTGTGTTGTTTTTGGCCAAAAAGTCGCGCACAAGCAATGATGTGTGAGCAGGGGCGTTATCGTGGTGCAAAAGCCAATTTTTGTTCTTCCACAAATCCGGGCGTTTCTGGCGGATTGCTTCGCGCAAATTGCGCATAACTTGCAGGTAATATTCTTATTGACCGTTCTACCCTGTGGCAAGAACTCATGATGCACCACGCCCCTGCAATCGGAGAAAACTGTCAGCAAAACATTCGAACTTGGCGCGCTTTTTTCGGTCTTGGTTCGTGCGGCAGCTTCCATTGAGATGATTGAGCTTTGGTTTCCACGTCATAACCATAAACCCACGCTTTGTCACCAGTTATGACCCTCTGGAGCAAATTTGGGTCGTCGCGGACAGAGTCCAACATCTCATTAGCAATGTTCATGCGATGCTGTTTTTGGTCGCAATTGAGCAATTTTGTTACGAATTTCGCGGCGATACGTCTCATGCCCAAATCATTGATAAAAATCGAATGGCACGAGCCAATCGATATGTTTAGATCCTCAGCAACTTCTCTAACGGTGATTCGACGGTTGGCCAATATCATCTCCACTTCATTAATTTTTTCGTCTGTTGTTGAAGTGCTCGGGCGTCCGGCACGCTTTTCGTCGTTCACATCTTTTCGGCCTTCTGAGAACATTTTGTACCACCGATTAACGTTGCTTCGGTCCAAGGTAGCTTCTCCGTATACCACAGTCAACATTCGGAATGCATCCGCGCACTTAATTTCCTTTTTCACACAAAATTTGATACAGGTTCTTTGATCCATTTTTTTTAATAGGTAAAAATCGAAGACGATCCAAAACACCTGCAAGCAAAGCAGCTGTCAACAATTAAGTGAACATTCAAAATGGCCGAGCTTGTCGGCATAAGTGAGAGACATGAATACCAACATAAAGCCATAAAAAGATCGAAATTAGAATATACGTAACCCGCGAAATTTCAAAAGTCGCGATACTTTTTGAACACACCTCGTAGAGTGATCCAAAAGTCTTGGCCTACTTTGAAAATTAATAACTCCGCGAATATTTGCGCTAAAGTAATGCGGTTAAAACCATTGTGTTCAGGATGCAATGGGAAATTTAGGGCAAATAAGGAAAAATTCGAAATTTATTTTAGTTAAAATTTTATTCGTTAGATGGCGATCTACCAGAATCAGAGATTCAGCGGCGAAATTGTTTGATAAATTGAAAAATATAACTGATCGACACGTATTTTCCCCTTTTGAATACCAGGAAAGAACCCCAAAAATATAAAATGATAAATTCACACACAAAGCCTTTATTAAGACGTTAGTCTAATACAGATTCTCCGTACAAGGTGCAATAATAAAATGATAAATTAAAAAAAAACACCATTTCGCCAAAAGTAGAAGAATTGTATGACGATTTTCAAATGCAATCCGAGATATGTAAAATAGATAAATGAAAATTAAAACATGTAGCAATAATATTATATTTTAGATACGGTTTTGTGAAATACAGGGTGATCCAAACATTTGCACAATTTAAAAAATTAATAACTCCGCGAATATTTGCGCTAGAGCAATGCGGCAAACACCATTGTGTTCAGGATGCAATTAGATATTCAGGGCAAATAATTAAAATTCGAAATTTGTTCAGTTAAAATTTTATTCGCCAGATGGCGCTCTACTAGAATCAGAGATTCAGCGGCCAAATTGATAATTGAAAAATATAACTGATCGACAAGTATTTTTCCTTTTTGAATACCAGGAAAGAACCCTAATAATATCAAATAACAAATTAATAAAACACCACTTCGCCAAAAGTAGAAGAATTGGGTGATAATTTATAAATACAATCAGAGATATGTAAAATAGTTAAATGTAAATTAAAACATGTAACAAAAAATTATATTTTAGATGCGGTTTGCTGGAATCCTCTCATCGATCCAATTTTCGAAAATAATAAATTTTTAAATTGAATTCTCAGTTTCGATTATATTATTTTAAATCATTTGAAAAATATTTATCAATATCTGATCATTTATTATACTCTGGAATGCTGTTGTTGTTGTCGTGTCCAATAAAGAGCCTCAGATGTCTCCATGCATCTCTATCATAGCAGCAGCAGCAATGTCCACTATCTTAGGTGTGTAAAGCTGCTGCTCTGGGTCTATGTCAATTTTTTGCAAGGCTGCGGCCATTGCTGGGAAGGAGAATATGTGGGTAGGTGTTAGTTCCACACCAGGAGAGTTGTTGCATGTCCTATAGGTTCTTGTGCCATTTGGATGTATTGTCATTCATTTATAGTGTTTTGTTCTAAGTCTTGTTATAGTTTTTGTCATTTTTATCTCAGAGTTTATTTTTCATTTTGATCTTTTCTTATTTTTGTTTAAATATCTTGTATTTTGCCAAAGCATCAGCGTCAAATACTGACATTTGTTCCCTTCTTTGGCTCGACTTACTAGCTTCCTTTGCCAATTCAAATGCCATTTCATTACCACCGATCCCAACATGGGCAAGAATCCATTGTAGAAATCAGTTCTTCTCCAATGGTTCCAGTTGAGTAAGTAACGAGTGTATTTTCTTTGTGATTTTAGTATTGCCCTTCTGAATTGCTTCTAGAGGGAATACGGAGTCCCTGTATATTAAAATTCCTTCTGCTTGATGTAGGGATGGTTGGTTAAGGCATACATCAGGATCTTTCCAGATTGATGTCAATTCACAAGTGAAGTTTGACGAAATCTTTCCTGCTCCTTCTTTGATTATGATGTGTGTCCCATCTTGCAGTATTATGTTAATTCCGACCCCTCCATTTGCGCTATGGTCTGATGATCCATCTGTATACTATACTACTGTATGCTGTTAAATAATTTCTATGATCCTTTCTTTTTAAGTATGTTTTTGTTCTCTTTTTCATTGCAGGGTTCATTCGGGTAAAGATTGATGATTATAGTCGATGGCAATGGGGTAGAAAATATTGGTTCTTCTTGAATTGGAAAGTCCTTGTGTTTCATATTTATGCCTTTTCTAATATTGTTGTAGTACTGAAGTGTTAAAGTTCTTTTGAATCTTTGTTTTTGTGTCCAGTTTAAATAGGTTCTATGGGATATGTATTCAGATTCTTTACTTTTTAAGCTATTGGTGAATTTTTGTGTTTTTAATTATCTTCTGCTTTCGAGTAGGTCTAGACCGCATTCTCTCTGAATTTCCTCATTGTTGGTGGATGAAACAGCACCAGTGATTATTTTGGCCGATTTGCTCGAACATTATCTACTCTTCCTTTTAGTGATGAACTTGAGGGAGCCCAGACGGGTGTTGCATATTCCATTATTGGCCTTATTAAGGTGGTATATGTTGTTCTGAGAATTTTGGGTTTTGCTCTCTAATTTGTTCCACATGGCCTTCTCAGAATGTTTAGTTTTCTGGTAGCTCTATTTGAGGTGCTAATTATGTGTTCTGTAAATCGCAATTCCTCATCAAGTATCACACCTAGGCATTTTGCATTTCTAATTTTATCAATTATTTGGTTGTTTATGCTTATTTTGGGGTTAAATTTATGCCTTTTTTACCTGTCAGTGGAGAAGACGCATAGGATTGTTTTTATTTGGTTTATGGTCATTCTGAGTTCCATTGCCCACTTCTCCAGTCCTCTCATTGATGTGTTCAGTATTTTTCTGATTTTTCTATACTGCTACTTGTGTGCCATATGGCTATATCATATGCATAACAGGAAACCTTTGTGCCTTCAGTTAGGTAAGGATGGATGTCGTTAATATATAGCAGGAAGAGTAGAGGACTGAGCACAGATCCCTGAAGTACACCAGGCCATGTTCTTCGGTCCTTGGAAAATGCTCCAGTGACCCAAACCTTTATCCTTCTTACCGTTAAAAGGTCTGCAATCCAGATTAAGGTTTTTCCTCTTATTCCGATGTTGTGCAGCCTTTCATGTAATTTCTCCCTTCATACTCGAACAAAAGCTGTGGTCATATACAGGAATACGGCCGTTGTCTTCTTTGACGGTTTTTCCTGGAAATAATCTATTATTTTTTTAAACATGGAAACTTTCTCCTTGGATTATAAATACTATAGAAAAAAGCGTTAGGAGAAAATAATAATTATTTTCTCCTAACGCTTTTTTCTATAGTATTTATAATCTATTATTGATTGGCAGAAATAGAACAGTTGATCAGTTGTACAGCAGTGTTGGGCAAATATTAATTAAAATGATTTATTAAAGATTAACAATTGATTAATTGTTAATTGTTAATTGCACTTCGATTTAATTGAAAAATATTTTTTTAATGCCCAACACTGCATTTCAGTACCACTCTCTTCTCGAACATGCTGTCCGACAATTTGTGACTCTTTGGCAGATTTGTCATTGTCGCAAAAGAAAAAAGGCGTTCAGCTGCAGCTGACGATGGTAAAGGTGTTTTGTATTTAATAAAAACACTTTTTATCTCAGGATATCTATTGAGCAGTGTTGGGCAAATATTAATTAAAATGATTTATTAAAGATTAACAATTGATTAATTGTTAATTGTAATTTTCACAATTAACAATTAATTAATTGTTAATTGCACTTTTCTAATTAACAATTAATTAATTGTTAATTGCACTTCAATTTAATTGAAAAATATTTTTTTAATGCCCAACACTGTTGTACAGTGTCTGAATCTATAGGCAGTTTGGTAGAAGTTTATTTTAATTTTTATTAGTGAGCCAGACTATGAGCTTAGAGTGGATAATTCGTTCTGTTATTTTACAAAGTATGCTGGTAAGAGCAATTGGCCGATAGTTCTAGCATTTCTTGGCATCTTTGTTTGGTTTCAGTATTGGCACTATAATTGATATTTTCCAAATCTTTGGTAGTTTATCAGTTTGCCATGAAATGTTCAGTATTCGAAGGAGTTGATTTTAGCTTTGTCTCCAAAGTGTTTAATAATTTAACCAAACATTAGATCATCTCCTGGTGACCTCTTGGATCTAACTTTTTTATTTATGAGTTTAGCTCATTCAGTGTGAAGTCTCTCGAGAAAATATCTTGTTGATGGTAGTTTCTTGCTTGTTTAACTAACTTGTTTATATTATTTTTTAGAGTTCTGTCTTCATTCGTATAGCTGAGTTTGGAAGTGCTTGAAAGATATTCAGCATTTATGTCAGCCATCTGTTTGTTCGCTCTCGCTGCTTTACTCATATCGGTTAGAGTATTGGAGGATTGGTGTTGGTTTTAATTGTTTTCTAACACTCTAATTATATTCCAGTGTTGGCTATCCTTTCTTGGATCCATTTTTTCGCAGAATTCTGCCCATTTTTCTTGTTTGCATATCCAAATTTATTGTTATATTTTGTGACTGATTTCAATTAGTTCCTTTCTGTTTTCTTGTTTATTTGTTTTAAGAAGTTCATTGATATTGTCTCTCTCTGCAATCATTGCCTCGATGTTGTGGTCCTTCGAGTAAGGTATCCACAGGTATTTACGTTTACCTCTAGGTATCGATGCTTTTGTAGCTTTGGATATGTTCGAAGAGAATTTTTCCATGTTTTGGTCATGCGTTCTTTAATTTAATTCTTCGTTGCACAGTTCTTCAAGCTTTTCTGTGAATATTTTCCAGTCGGCTTTCCTAAAGTTCTATGTTCTTTTATTCTGTTGGACATTCTCAAATTGGTCTGTGGTCACTGATTGCACTTTTCAGTATTTCCCATTGTGTTGTGGGTGCGATGTTGTAATTTATCGCTGTGATGTCTATTGCGGATTCTGTGCCTGTGGACTTGGATAGATGTTATTTCAGTTATTTAACAGTGTAAGGTCAAGGTCGGTTAGCCTGTCCTCAACCTGCTGACCTTTGTTATCCTGGACAGGTGATTCCCTAGTTGGACCTTTGGCGTTAAAATCGCCGAGTATGATTGTGATATCCGAAGACACTTCACTTAATGTCTCTATCAGGCCTGTATTGATGCTAGTATTATCGGGGTGAAAAACATTTATGATTGATATTATTTTATCTGGGAGAGATATTTCTATTGCCTGAGCTTCTGTGATGCTTTCTGTAGGCTCACTCTGATTATAGGCGATTTCCTTAAATTTGATTTAAGGAGTTTTAATCAAAACGGCAAGTCTTCCTCTAAATATTTCCGGTCTGTCCTCTCGTAGTGTTGTTTAACCATTCATATTGAATCTCAGATTCTGATTCAATTTTGTCTCCTGAAGACAAGCAATATACACATTGTTGTGTACGGAGAATACAAGTCAGCTCTTCAATTTTCCTCTGGGTGTCATTTATATTGAGCTGTAGTAGATTGAATTGTGTCCTCATAGTAGATTTCTCATGAGGAGCCCGGGCTGCAGCTCCTGGCGCGGCGGTTACCCCGGAGGCGGTAGCATTACTGGAGATTTTTGCACTTCATTGGAAAATGGGTGCGGTTACCACGTTAGTCACCTTGGAATCGAACCAGAAATCGGTCAAATATTCCAAGGGTCCAGGGGGGACCGCAGGAAGGTGTGGTCGGACTTCTCCCTCCCCCCCCCCCCCTGGTATGCCGTCACTACAGGATAAAGCACTCTTGGTGACCTTTTTTTGTTTCGATTCAGAATCTGCCACTGAAGCTTTACGAGCGTTTCGTTCCTTTAAAGGTATTCGAAGCGGTAATGGACGCATTGAGTTCCTACTCTCTAAGGTGAATGATTAAAAATTTCGAGGAAACTGGATCTCTGGAAGCAAAACCTCGGAGTGGGAAACCATCGACATGCAAGTCAGTGGCTGTTACGGTTTTTCAGAATGTTGAAGCTATTGAGGCGTTATCCACGTATTGAGAAGTAAGTGCTCAAAAAGTTTCTCAACAAACGGAGATTTCGTATGGAAGAATTCGGAGAGTACACACATTAAGAAATTTTCTTAAAAAATACCCATACAAAATTGAAAGATTTCACGAGCTAAAAGTCGGCGATTTTGAGAAGCGTCAAGAATTCGCTGAACGGGTTTTCCGACAAACTGATATTGATGAAAACTGGCTGTCGAATATTCTGTGGACAGATGATGCTCACTTTTCTCTAAACGGAGAATTTAATCTTCAAAACAGCCGAATTTGGGCAACAGAAAACCCTAGGATTTTTAAAGAAATGCCACTTCATTAGCCCAGAATTAGAGTTTGGTGTGGTTTCACTTATTCTTTTATTATTGGGCCATTTTTCTTTGAAGAAATCAATGAAATAACTTTTAAAACCGTTTATGTAACTGGTGATTGTTATGTTCAACCTTTGAGAGAAAAGGTTATTCCTATTTTGCAGGACAGACAAGCACTAAGGGAAATAACAATCATGCAAGATAGAGGACCTTCTCATATCTCCCGCGGTGCCAAACAATTGCTGAAAGATAGGTTCGGTAAAAATTGTATGATAAATCGCCACTTTATACACCAGTTGCCTCCAAGGTCACCAGATTTGACGCCTTGCGATTTTTAGCTAAGGGAGTACATTAAGACGCGTGTTTATCGATGTCGGCCCACCACATTGGCCATGTTGAAGGCTTCTATCAGATGGCACGTTTTATCAATTACAACAGAAATATTATTTAATACTTTCCATTCTGTCATCTATCGTCTAAAAGCTGTGTTTGAGAATGAAAGGTGCTACATTGAGCAAGGATTTTGACCTAATACAAGAGAGAAGGCAGTTACTTCATGTGTTATATAAGCAGCCGTGTATTATATTATCTACCAATTTTTGCAGATATTTGTGTTGGGTTATGAGGATAATGAATGCTGACCTCACATCTTGACTCTTTTTTTTTTTTTTTTTGTGAACAGTAATTTTTTTGTTTGTCATTTACTCACATCTTATATTATGTTGTGCACACCAAAGTGTTATAACTTCTCGGATAACACTGGTGTACCCAATTTTAGCACTTTGTTTAGCTTATCGCTTTTCGTTCATTAGAAGAAATAGCATAAGGAATATTTTTGTACCCCCCAACTTTGGAAATTTTGCGCAAAAAAATAATACAAAATGATTTTACTACCACGTTTTTCAACGCAAAAGGTTGATCTAAAAATGTTTAAGGGAACACATTTTTATAATTGTGTATAGTATATTAAACAATGATAACATTCGACAAGCCCATAGGATATTTGGAATAAAGTACGACAAATATATTTGCCCTCTATATTTCATTTGTTGGATCATGACAAATATCCAGTTAAATAGTCAAGTGTCGCCAATTAGTCAAGAAACTACACATTTCTTATAGCAAGAAATCCTATCAGTAGTGCCATCATAATTTTTGGTACTATATTAACATTTCAAAAAATCGTGTATTGATATCAGCAGAATTTTTCAAACATTCGATCTATTTCACTAAACCCCATCTAAAATATAAATATTTTTGCTACATGTTTTTTAATTTGCATTTACCTATTTTACGTATTTCCGATTGCATTTTAAAATTGTCATCTAATTCTTCTACTTTTGCCGAAATGGTGTTTATTAATATATCATTTGATATTATTAGGGTTCTTACCTGGTATTCAAAAAGGAAAACTACGTATCGATCATTTATATTTATCAATTTATCAAACAAATTGGCCGCTGAATCTCTGATTCTAGTAGTGCGCCATCTAACGAATTAAATTGTAACTAAAATCAACTTCGAATTTATCATTATTTGCCCTAAAACCCCCATTGCATCCTTAACACAATGGTGTTTGCCGCATTGCTCTAGCGAAAATATTCACGGAGTTATTAATTTTTGTTGTACATATATTAATTATTTGTTACCACAGAGTGTGTATAAGCTCACAGGTAAATAGGCGCTAACTAAAACAAAAGAAAAAGGTTCCTTTGTTGAATATTAGTTTCCCTTTTATATTTTGTTCTCTCTCTTGTAATTCAATAAATATAATGTTTAATTAATAATTATTGAAATCAGTTTCATTAATAATTCTAAGCAAAGTCACCAATTGGTAGTAGAGCGTGGTTATTTGATATAAAGCTCAAAAGCGAAAATATGTAATCTGAAGATTAGGCAAGAAGTTTATTCTGATCGGTAAACTGAAGCACTTCTAAGAAGATTAAAGGTATTTATATAGATTAAGTTATATTATATCTATATATTGCATGTTCAAAAGCTACCCAATATTTAAATAAATCTAAAATATATATTTGTATTTAAAATATATTGGTTTGTTTATATTAGCTCAAAAGGCGAAAATGGCTGAATATAATTTTTTTATCCCAAACAAAAATTGAACCATTAACAGGAACTGATTATCAAATATGGGCGTTGAAAGTCGCCGCAGTTTTGAGAGGAAGAAAATTATTTAAATGTGTAATTTCCGATCCACAGAACCTGATATGGAAGACAAAAGTTCTTGGGAGATTTGGAGTGATAAAAATAATGAAGCTTTTGGGATAATCATCACAACATTGACTAACGAACAAGCTGGGATGTTCATAGGAGAAACAAATGCTAAGAAGGTATGGGACTCACTGAGAAAAACATACACAGGCAATTTGGAAGATAAAATTATTGATATAGGCTTAGAATTAAAGAACATTAAAATGAAAGAAAATGAAACAGTAGATGAATATATAACAAGAGCAAAAAATATTGCTGATAGAAGTTCATCATTAGGGCATCAATTTACGTCAAGAGAACTTTCATTTCATATTGTCAGAGGCATACACCCAAGGTATGAAAATATTACTATTGTCTTACGATCTAAGAGAGAGGCAACAGTAGAAGAGATTCAACAAACTCTAAGAGAAGAGGAGTCAAGAAGAAATATGAGAGTAAATCAATCAGTTGAGAATGGTCATTGTTGGCTTCCGTAGGCATCTCTTACTGGGAAAAAGAAAGAAGGGATTCCATTTAATTATAAACTAATACATGCATTTATTAAAGGAGCGACCCGCTCCAACACAATAGTTACAAAAGAACAAGCGAGTGGGGGGGGGGGGGGAACAACAAAAACAATGTCCGCAGCGTAGTGGTGGCGTGACGTCAGCGTCGGTGTATCCCCTTTTTTTCTGGGGAGCTCGGCTTCCATATTCTGTTTATTATATTCCGTTTGTCTGCGGCTCTCTGGTCGGGATGGCGCCTACATTCGGCCATTCCTGGATTTCAATCGTCCTCGATTGAACTTCGCGTTGCAGGAACGTCGTGGGTTGCGTCGGAGGGTGTCTTCTTCTTCTGACTCCTCGTCCGGACTTTCTTCTGTAGCTGAATCATCTTCTTCACTGTGCCAAGACTTCAGTTGACTGATATGGGCCGTTGTCGTGTAGAACCGTCCACCGGTTCTTTCGCTTAACTGAGTCACTCTGTACGTGTCGCTTGGCAGAACCTCGGTGATTATCAAAGTTCCTCGATACTTGGGTTGCGCCTTGGTTGGTTCACCAGTCATTTTGGGTACATGCCTCATCACTACAATTTCTCCTACTTCGTTTGGAGTGTACGGAATTTCTTCTTATCGTAGTACGTCTTCGTGATATCTTGTTTATTCTCAATTTGGGTTCTCACACTCTCTTGAATTCTCTCCGGCTCGGTCCACGGGTCCATATCTTCGTCGGCTAATCTTCTAAGTATCCCGTCATGGAATCGAGGGGAATAGCCGTGGAGTGTTTCGAACGGTGTTTTATTCGTCGTCTTGTTCACCGCATTATTCAGGTCTCGCTTTACCTCCTTGATCTTCAGGTCCCAATCGTTCCGTCGCGGATCCTCGATACCGGTTGCTATAGTGGACAATACTGTTCGGTTCACTCTTTCGACCATCCTGTTCCCTTGCGGATGTTTCGTAGAGTTCAGTGTATGATGTATTCCATTTCCTCGACAGAATTCTTCAAATTGCCTTGAGGTAAAACATGACCCTCTGTCGCTGATGATCTTGTCGGGTAGTCCGAAATCATTCACAAAACTTTTCATTACCTTCAGGACGTTCTGCGTCGATGTATTCCTTACAGGGCTTAATCGGTCAAATCTTGTCAGATTATCGACAATCACTAAAAGTTCCTGGTTACCTCTTGTACTTCTCACGAAAGGGCCTACGTGGTCCATATGTACGATGGAAAACGGTCTCTTGCCTGGCTTAATGGGGTGTAAGAAACCTTGTTGTTTTCCACCGGGAACTTTGTTAAATAAACACTCGACACACCTAGCAACATGGCGTCGAACGTACCTCTTCATTGAAGGAAACCAGTACAATTCCTTAATTCTGTTGACAGTCCTATCAACCGCAAAATGTCCCATTAGATCATGGAATTTAACAACTAGACTTTTCCTCATACTTTTGGGTATAACATACAGGGCTCGTTCTTCTTCTCCATTTTTCACCATGCGGAAAAGTCTGCCTCCTTTGTAGCTGTAGTCGTTAATTCTATTTTGTTCTCCTACTGTTCTATCACACGGGTCCTTTCGAAAGATCTGGATCAGGTCTCTCAATTCAGGGTCGGAATGCTGAATCATCATGATTTGTTCTTCCAGTGTGATTGTGAAGCATACTTCGAGGTTTTTCTCCACGATTTCCTCCATCGTGTCTCTAGGGTCGTCGACTGGAGCTCTGCTCATTCCGTCTACGTGGGCCATCTTCTCTCCTGGTTTATGCCGAATGTCGAAATCGTATTCCTGAATCAGATTGTACCATCGCGCTATCTGAGGATTTGTAGTATTCTTCGCGTTAATGTAGACCAGCGCTTGGCAATCTGTAACCACTGTAAACTTGATTCCGACGAGGAACTGACGTAGTCGATCCAAGGTCCACACTATCGCCATCAGCTCCAATTTGCTTGAATGGTACATCTTCTGAGCCTCTATTGTCTTCTTGCTCACACAGTAGACCAAGCGCCATTTGCAGTCTTCGTCCTCCTGTAGCAACATTCCTGCTAGTCCTTCAGCACTCGCATCGCAATGTACTTCTGTCTTAAGTTCAGGGTTGTAATGAGCTAGTACCGGATATTCGACCAGATCATTTCGAAGACCTCCAAATGACCTTCGCTGTTCTTCCTTCCATTCAAATTGTGTACCTTTCTTTGTAAGTCTGCTTAGCGGTTCTGCTTTCCTCGCGAAGTCCTTTACAAATCGTCTGAAGAAGTACGCCAGTCCCAGAAAGCGTCGTATGTCGTGGACATTCTTGGGTTCTGGAAATTCTTCTATCGCCTTGATCTTTCTTGGGCCTTGCTTAAGTCCGCCTGTACTGATGACATACCCTAGGAACTCAACTTCCCTCCTTCCGTACTCACATTTAGAGGGTTTCAGTGTCAACTTCGCTGATCTTATTCTTTCAAGTACTTCCCTCAACCTTTCGATCATCTCCCGCCAATCCTTTGCCGGGATAATCACGTCGTCGAGATAGCAGAATGCCTTCTTGTTCAGCAGCGGACCTAGAACAGTGTGCATCAGTCTTTGAAATTCTGCTGGTGCGTTGGCGAGTCCAAAAATCATCCTTTCGAATTGACCTGTATCATCTGGGGTGATGTGAATGCTGTCTTTAGTTTTGCCTTATCAGTCAGTGGTATCTGCAGATATCATGCGCCAGATCCAGAGTGGTGAAGAATTTCGCATTCCGTAGGCCTTCCAGAAGGTCGTCTATCCTCGGTAAAAGGAACTTGTCCTTAACTGTTTGAATGTTGAGTCTCCTATAATCCGCCACCAAACGATGATCTCCAGTTTTCTTTCTCACAAGTAGGACGGGACTAGCGTAGGGTGATCTAGTTTCCGTGACTATTCCATTGTCCTTCCACTCTCTGACAATCTCCCTGATTTCTTCGCGTTCACTTGCAGTCGTCTTGTACGATCTCAGACAGACTGGCTTGCTTCCATCAACCTCCTTAATGTCCATCTTGGTGACATCGATGCACCCTAATTCACCCATACCAAGAGCGAAACAGTCTCTATATTCATTCACTACGTCGAGGATTTCTTGTCTCTCTTTCGGAGGCAGAGAATGATTGATGTTGACGTCCTCAGGCAGTATGGGGCGCTTTCGTTTCATTTGGTCCTGTCCTTCCATCTTCTCTTCACTTTTAGTCTGAAACGAATCATCTGAAACGTCCAGGTTAGCAACAATGTCAACAGGGCTCAGCAGTTCAACTCGACCTATGCATTGGTTTTTCTTTAATCTCAAATTGCTCTTGCCAACTGCGATGATGGGTACGGTCGTCTTTCCATCGACCACTTCCAATAGAGAATTGACACAGTCGTCTACTACTGTGAACAATACTTATCCGTCCCTTACCTCGTCTGTAATTGCACTTGCAAAGTTAATGCAGTCGCTTCCCAACTGAACAGTCTCGGTTGCTCTCAGTTCAACGCGACGCGACTTGATTTCTTCTTGCAGATTAGCAAACGGAAATTCGGTTGAATAGCCAATATGCAGTTCCTTACCGATTCTGGCGAAGGATACGTAGGGTAGATCTGTCCATGTTCTTCCAATTAGTAGGTCATAAGGTTGGGCATCAAGGTTAACAATGAATACAGCGATTTCTTTTCCAACGACGCCATCAATCTCCAGGTCAACCGTCGTCTTCCCAACGGTCCTGGCAGCTGGTGCGGTCTGGTTACCGATGCCGTACAGACTAGTCGAGTCTGGTTCGATGTCGACGTTGATCCTCCTTGCTACCGATTCTCTTAATAGGCAACTGCTGCTCCCGGTGTCTATCATTGCTTTCACGGTCTCCTTGTTGTCGATCTTGGCGTCCTTCAAATATACATCTGGCGGGACAGACTTCAGTCCTTCGACTTCCAGGTTGGCTACTTTTAGTCCTTCTTTGGGTCTTGTGCAATTTCTTTCCTTGTGCCCCGTTTGACCGCATCATCGGCATGTCAACGTAGCCTTGGGTACTGGGCAGTCTCTGGCAATGTGTCCAAACTGATTACAGTTGAAGCACTTCGGTTCTCCCATGTCGTTTCTGATTGCACGGTTGACCATTCTCCTCGAGGTGTTAGGATACTTTTCACTGATTTCGTTCCTTGTAGCCTCTCTACTCGAAACATTCGTTTCTTGTTCAGTCTTTTTAACTTCGCTTCGGTTGGGAAATCTCTCATATTTCTGCTGAAACGACGGTGGTATGGTGTATTTCGAATATCAATGCGGAGGTCCCATCTCGGCGCGAACATTTTCGTACTCGTCCAGTTTATCCGCCAACACATCTGGATTGTTTATCTTGGTCCAATCGTTAATGAGATGATTACGCAGCACATTTGGAACCTTTTACTTTAGCTGGTCAGTGACGGACAAATCCTTTAGAGCGTCGAAATTTTCCACGTTCATTCCTTTGATCCATTCGTTGAAAAACCCTCGCAATCCGAAAGCGAAGTCTCTCAAGGAACCCTTTTGAGATTTATCGTGCTTCTCGAATTTTTGTCTGAACTGTTCGGGGCTCAACTTGTACCGTTTTAGGAGCAACCTTTTCACGAATCTATAATCGCCGCTTTTCTCTTCTGTCTCCCGAGCGATTAATTGCGTCATTTCGTAAGGTAGTAATCCTAGAAGATTGAATGCCCATTGGTCTTCATCCAACCCTAGTCGCTTTGCCTGTCGTTCGAAAAGAATTAGATAGAAACTCAAATCACTGTCCTTCGATTCGTACTTGGCGATCAATTTACGTATTTCGCAATGTGCGTTATTACTGGTACCGCTAGACGGATCGTTGTTTCCATGCATAGTCTGGATGCGCAGCTTCTCAAGCTCGAATTCCATTACCATTTGTTCTTTTCGTTCCCGTTCTATTCGTTCTGCTTGCTCCCGCTCTGTTCGTGCTATGGGTTCCATTCGCTCCCGTTTTGCTCGTTCTGTTTGTTCCATTCGCTCCCATTCTGCTCGTTCTGTTTGTTCCCGTTCCGTTTGTTCCCGTTCCTCGATTAGAGTCTCCAACAGTTGCTTTGCGAATTCTTCTTCGTAAGATTGACTAATCAGGATAAGGCGTTTTAAGTCGACGATCCTGCTCTCTGGCGGTACTACCTCGCCGAATTCATTCGCCAACTTGCTCAAATCGCATTTCTTTACTCTGGCTAAATAAGTCATATTTTTTCAAAAAAGAGAGATGGAGTATAAACAAAACAAAAAATAATTAAATAAAACTAACTAAACCTGATACGTACTGTTTTAATTATTTCTCTAAATGAAATCAACTTTTCTTTAGTAATTTTGGGACAACACTTATACCGCGATACTCTGCGTTAATACTTTTATCGAGATGACTTGTAATAATACTTCTATTTGTTTCTTCAAGTTAGGTTATCAGCATATTTACCGCTACTTTTTTTTCAATTTACTTTTAAATACTTTCAAAAAAAAATAAATGGTAATACTTTAAAATACTTTCAAAAATAAATGGTAATACTTTAAAATACTTTCAAAAAAAAAATAAATGGTAATACTTTAAAATACTTTCAAATAAATGGTAATAGGGTTACGTACATACCATTCGTGCTGCAGCTTCTTCTTTAGGTTAATCCAACATGGCGTCGCGCGTCCTTTGTTGCTGCTTAATCACTCCAGCAATTCTTCTTTCTTCAGGGTTATCCCACTTCTGAAATTCTGTTGGCTTCCGTAGGCGTCTCTTACTGGGAAAAAGAAAGAAGGGATTCCATTTAATTATAAACTAATACATACATTTATTTAAGGAGCGACCCGCTCCAACACAATAGTTAAAAAAGAACAAGCAAGTGGGGGGGGGGACAACAAAAACAAAGTCCGCAGCGTGGTGGTGGCGTGACGTCAGCGTCGGTGTATCCCCTTTTTTTTTCTGGGGAGCTCGGCTTCCATATTATGTTTATTATATTCCGTTTGTCTGCGGCTCTCTGGTCGGGATGGCGCCTACAGCATGAACAAGCATATATAATTAAAGATAGAAAAGTTAAACAATTTCAGCCAAAAATATGTTTTGTTTGTAATAAAAAGAGACATCTTGCTAATGATTGCTGGTTTCGGGATAAAGAGAAACAAGGATATCAAAAGAAATGGACTCCAGATTATAGAAATCACAAATAGAGTGAGGAACATTCAAATAACCTAGTGGATACTATGAAAAGTGGAATTAATGAGCAAGCATTTGAAACATATGTAAAAGAATTTGAAGATTCACCATATGAGAGAAATGATAGGCCAATGTGGTGTATAGATTCAGGATGCACCACACATTTAACCCCAAACCTAACTTTGATGGAAAATGTGGTAGATTATGAAAGTCAAATCAACCTAGCTGAGAAGGGCAAAACTACCCAAGCCACAGCCAAAGGAGATATGAGACTTACTACATGCACAAGTAAAGGCCAAGAAAATATTCGCATCAAAGATATCTTACATGCACCAAGTTTAAGGAATAATTTTTTGTCAGTATACGAATTAGTCAACAAGGGAAATTCAGTTATTTTCAATAAGAATGGAGCAAAAATTTATAATAAAGGGAATGATTTAGTTGCTGAAGCATATATTAAAGATAGAATGTTTATAAGGGAAACAAAACAAAGAAATGTACCAATAGCAAAAATGAAAATGTCATGGTTATAAATACACATTTATCAAATAAAAATAGCAATATAAGTTTATGGCATAAAAGATTAAACCATATAAATGAAGAATACATGAAAAAATGATTCAAAAACATATTGTAAGAGGATTGGATCTAAAATTTGAAAGGTTACCAGAGTGCGAAGCATGCATAATGGGAAAACTGGTGCAGAAGCCATATAATATTACAGAAAATTATACAGTTAAGCCCCTGCAGTTGATTCATATGGATTTATGTGGACCAATGCCATGTCAATCTTTAGGAGGATCCAAGTATTTTTTAGTTATAGTAGATGATTACAGTAGAAGAATCTTTGTATATTTCCTGAGATCAAAAGATGAGACCTTTGAAAGATTTGAAGAATTTAAAGCAAGGGCCGAAAACGAATTAAGTCTTAGAATAAAATATTTAAGAACCGACAATGGAACTGAATTTTGTAACGCTAGATTCGAAAGACTTTTCAAGAGAAGTGGGATCCATCACCAACATACCACCACATACTCACCACAAAGTAATGGAGTCGCAGAGAGAGTGAATAGGACTCTTATAGATACAACGAGAACCTTACAAATTGACTCAAAATTACCCATGAAGTTTTAGGCAGAGGCAATTGCTACAGCTGCATACATTAAGAATTGTACACCCCACAGGTCTATCAAGCACCATACACCCTTGCAGAGATGGAATGGCAGGAAACCATCGGTCAAACACATTCGAATATTTGGATGTTTGACACATTGGCTTGAGAGCAAACCAAGAAGAAACAAGTTTTCACCAAAGGGTAGAAAGGGAATATTTATTGGTTATTCCATTAAAAGAAAAGCCTACAGAATATATGATATAATGACAAAGATAATCCATGAAGTCAGATCAGTAAAATTTAGTGAAGATAAGAGAGGAATTGGTTATGCAAATGATATTCAGGAAGATACTAATTGTGATAATTTGACCTATAAAGGAAATTGTGAAGAAATAGTTGAAGACTTTCTTATCTTGAAAGAAGACAATCCTGTCACAGAGAGTGAAATGAAGTCTCAGGAGGATACTTCAGTAAAACCAGGTGGTGACACTGAAAATGACTCAACACAAACTGAACCAATAGAGGAAAGATGCGAAAAATGAGGAAGAAAGAAAGGAGAAACAAAGAGCATCTTAGAAGAACGGCAAAAGCAAGACTTGAAGAACAAGAAAGGAAATTGATTGAAGAAGGGGTTCGACGCTCACAAAGAATATAGGAATGATGCAAACTTAATTATGGAAATAGATCATTATTTTCCGGAGAACTTTAAAGAAGCAATGGATAGTGGAGAAAGAAATGAATGGCCTAAAGGAATGGAAGAAGAGCTCAGTGAGATAGAGAAACATAAAGTATGGACACTTGTACCAAGGGAAAATGGTATGAAAGAAGTCATCAATAGTAAATGGGTCTACAGTACGAAGAAAACATCAAATGACGGGATATATAAAAGAAAGGCCAGACCGGTTGCTGTTGGATGCAATCAAAGATATGATGTGGACTATAAGGACAAACTACGTAAATGTGCAGATAGCCTTGGACTTGCTGATTAGGGCTTACACACAGGGGAGCGTGTGTTGTACATATATTAATTACTAGACGAATGGCCCGGGCAACGCCCGGGTTTTACCCGAGTGCGAATATATTTTAAAAACGTTGTCTTGGGTGGTCGCTATAGACAGGGTGGTCTGTATAGACAGGTGTATGTATCACACAGCCGATAACAGGGTTGTCTAGAGTGGCCGCTATAGACAGGGTGGTCTGTATAGACAGGTGTATGTATCACACTGCTGATAACAGGGTTGCCTAAGGTGACCGCTATAGACAGGGTGGTCTGTATAGACAGGTGAATGTAACACACTAATGATAACAGGGTTGCCTAAGGTGACCGCTATAGACAGGGTGGTCTGTATAGACAGGTGGATGTATCACACAGCTGATAACAGGGTTGTCTAGAGTGGCCGCTATAGACAGGTGTATGTATCCCACAGCTGATAACAGGGTTTTCTAGAATGGCCGCTATATACAGGGTGGTCTGTATAGACAGGTGGATGTAACACACTGCTGATTACAGGGTTGCCTAAAGTGTCCGCTATAGACAGGGTGGTCTGTATAGACAGGTGGATGTAACACACTGCTGATAACAGGGTTGTCTAGAATGGCCGCTATAGACAGGTGTATGTATCACACAGCTGATAACAGGGTTGTCTAGAGGGGGGCAGGGAGGACACGTGTTCGCCGGCAGCCAATGGGCGCGCATTCTATCCGTGAGCTTCAGACAGAATAAGGCAATTATATATATAGATTTGTTACCACAGAGTGTGTGTAAGCTCACAGGTAAATAGGCGCTAATCAAAACAAAAGAAAAAGGTTCCTTTGTTGAATATTAGTTTCCCTTTTATATTTTGTTCTCTCTCTTGTAATTCAATAAATATAATGTTTAATTAATAATTATTGGAATCAGTTTCATTAATAATTCTAAGCAAAGTCAACAATTTTTTAAGTTGTGCAAGACGTTTGGATCACTCTGTAGATTGAATGTTTGAAAATACTGCTGAAATCAACACACGATATTTTCAAATATTAATTTAGTACCAAATATTAAGATGGCCCTACTAATAGGATTTATTGCTATAAGAAATGTATAGTTTCTTGAAAAATTGGCGATACTTGACTATTCAACTGGAAATTTGTCATTATCCAACAAATGAAATGAAGATGTGGTGACAAAATCTATTTGTCGTACTTTATTCCAAATATCCAATGGCCTTGTCAAATGTTATGATTGCTTATTATACTGTACAGAATTTTAAAAATGTTCCCCTCAAATAAAAATCATTTTTAGATCGATCTTTTGAGTTGAATAACGTGGTAGTAAATTCATTTTGTACTCTTTTTTTTTTTGCTTTTTAATTACTCGCGCCTATATTTGTTACGTAAGTACTCGCGTTGAGATCCAGGCCTCACTTAAAAAAAAAAAAACTAAATATATGTTAAATTTTAATATTTGGATTGAAAATTAGGTTGCATTATATTCGTAATTGTGTGTAGTTTATGACACATGTGAATTAAAGCAAAAAATAATTTTATATTTATTTATTTTTATTGAAACAATGACTATAGTAAAAACAATGAATGTTTGACATAGTTTTAAAATAGGCTACTATTAAAAGTTGCAGACGGATATTATTCGCAATCTTTGCAAATATTCGAAGAATGACGTTGACAGATGTGTCTCCTGCATTTGTAGCAAATAATTTGTGTCATACTACCTTTGGTACTTGGGCAAACATAGCACCGTTTTCGCTTCTTAGGTTCTGACTCTACACTCATTTCGATCTGTGGTAAACAAAAGATTGGTATGTTTATCATTTCAAATAATTTTATGAAATATATATAACTTACCTCTGGACTTTCAGCTTTCTTGCAATGCAATATTATCAGGACATGGAGACTTCTTGGCAAGTTTTTCAATTGGGATCGAATTTTTAAATGATCCTGGAATAATTGTAGGGAAATATTTTTCAAAAAGATTCTTCTTGGAACTCGAGGTGAAAAATACTTGAAATTACGTGAAACCTGAAAATTATTTCTGAATTTATGCCTGCAAAATTTAGTAGGTCGAAAAATAGGCATAGAGGCCATCTGTTGGTTCGACGGCAAACAGAATAAGTTCCACACATTTGGTTCACCATGTCAACCCCGCCTTTAATCAAATTATAAAATGTTACAATTTCAGGTTTTAATTTGAATCCACTTTCTTCGTCAATTGTGGGAGTTGAGTGCATTGTTGAGAGCAATAGAACAGCCTTTCTCTTTTTTGGGACATAAGATACAAGGGTGGTATTCTAAGTGAAGCCAAATATACTATTATATTTTAGTCTATTCCTATTGGGCAGAAATATTTTAGGGATTTCCTTTTTATTTTTTTTTCAAAGTGCCAACTAAAGTGAGTTTATGTTCTGTAAGAAGATATTGGGATAATTTATAACTAGTGTACCAATTGTCTGTTGTTATGTTTCGACTTGTCCCAGATATTGGAGTGATCAATCTTTTCACGATATCATCGGGTGAATTACTTTTTTATATGGACCATCGGTTTGTTTTCCACAATATATATCGAAATTAAAGGTATAAAATGTTCTTGCATCACTATTGGTATAAATTTTGAGCCCATATTTTGTAGGTTTGTTGGGCATATAGTTTAAAGCCACACCTGCCACGAAATTGAATGAGCTTCTCATCAATTGTATTATATTCACCTGGAGTATAGAGCTTTTTACAGTTATATACAAAGGCTTCTACAAATTCTCTAATTGGAGCAAGTTTGTCCAGCTTTTTTCGTTCTTTCCTTGTTGTAATATCATCAAATCTCAGGCAACGTAGAAGAAATAAAAAACGTTCTTGTGACATAATTGCTCTCACAATTTCTACTCCTGAGCCATCCACCGCCCATAGCTCTTTATAAGTTAAATGAGCAGCTCTTTTGACACCTGACATTATCTGAAGTCCAAATAAAGCTAGGATTTCTGTTACAGTAGTTAATTTGGAATCTCTTTCTCTTTTATATTGCTTATATAAGCATTAGTACAATCTACAATTTTTTGTACCATATCATTATCAATTATTTTTGTAAATGCATCCGATTCAGATTCTATCTATTTTGCTTCAGATTTAGGCCCTGGCAATTGAGAAATTATATTTACACTTCTTGTACGAATCTGGGTTTTCTGCCACATTGTATTTTTCCATTTCGTGACACCATCCTTTCTAAAATAAAATTCAGAATCATCATTTGGTAATCCATGTCGGATTCACTCTGATTCCTCTCAGAAGTACTAGCCATTTTTTTTATAATATAATATATATTTTAGGAAATATTTAGTATTAAAATATTGAATAAAAATAAATAAATTCTAAATACCTAAGAGAGACAGAGAGAGAGAGAGAATTTAGGATATTTAGGAACAAAAAATATACTTTGAAGAAGAACAATAACTTACTGTTTTACGAAGATAGAGCCAGCCGGAAAATGAAACCTAAACCAAAATTATTACGCAAGTACTCGCGTCGAGACGTTTGTCTGGGCGGTGGCTTTTTTGTTTTATTTTTTTTTTCCTTCTAGAGGCCAAGCGATAGAACAAATGGTCTAAAATATTTATTTCGATGCTATCTTAAGCTACAAAAACTTATAAATTATTTGGACGCGAATAACGTATTTATTTTTTCGATTAATATTTTAGGTGAGACCTGTGTCTCGACGCGAGTAATTAAGGGTTAAATTAGGGTTGTACAGAGAATATTCTTTATGCTATTTCTTCTAATGAGCGAAAAGCGTTTCTCTAAACATAAGGGTTAAAATTGTGGGTACCAGTGTTATTCGAGAAGTTATAACACTTTGCTCTGCATGACATAATATAAGATGTGAGCAAATGACAAACAAAAAAATATATACTGTTCACAAAAAAATAGTCAAGATATGAGGACAGCATTCATAACCCAACACAAAGAGCTGCAATATATTGGTAGATAATATAATACATGACAGCTTTTATAACAAATGAGGTAACTGCCTTTTCTCTTGTATTAATGCACAATTCTTGCTCAATTTGGCGCCCTTTATTCTCAAACACCGCGTGCAGACGATAGATGACAGATTGAGCAGCATTAAATAACATATCTGTTGAAATTGATGATAAATATATATGTAGTATATTTTGAGTTATATGGTTCACAACCTTCTTCTGATATTTTTTATATAACCCCTTATCTATATATAAAGATATGTATCGAACAATGGAAGTGACAATAAAATAAAGAAGGTGGAGGTAAACCAGACGACAAAGGCCAGACGAAAACAACCTGGCGCCAGAAAGTGACGTGATTATAGCAACCAATCAGGACGCTCCACCTTATGCGAGCGTCCAATATAAAAGGCCCAGAAATTAGACAAAGGCAGTTGTGTAGGTGTTTTCAGAGCGACACCGTTAGACTGTCGGCTAGGGCATCCACGACAGTCTTCGTCCGTGGTCTACCTCTACCTTCTTGGAGTTACCATCTAGACCTGATTCTGTCTCTTGCTGTCCCAGTGCGGGAATCCCATCACGCACCCACTACCACGACTGCCCAATACATTCCACAACGGGATTACTACAGGAACTCGTTAAAGTCGACAGGATGACTGAGGACAGCAACATGCAGAGGATGACGGAGGCTGGAGACGAGTACTTTGCGGATGCCCTCACCAACATGCAGCCCCACTGCGAAGACCTAGTAAGCCGCCTAACAGACACTATTCGGGGAAAGGCCGTGCCTCGTGTGGAGGAAGCCCTCATCTCCCCTTTCGACGGATCCTACGCAGCCAACAACTTCATCCAGCAGCTCGAGCGGACAAGCGAGGGACCGCAAGATGACGCCACGCTACAAGCCCGGCTCCGCGCACTGCTCAAAGGTGAGCCCCTCTCCCTCTACAACGAACTAAATCTGGCCTCTCTGCCATACAGTCAAGCAAAACAAACTCTCATAGATCTCTACCCCGGAAAATCCGAGGTCACTTTCACCAAATTTTTAACTTTTAAATTAACTAATCAGATCCAATTAGGAGAATATTACCGTCAAAAAATAACAATGGGATTACAACTGGGCCTAACCAATCCCATCATAGTAGAAGCATTAACAGAAGGCCTCAAGGCCAGTGATCAGCGCCTCATGAGGGCCATAGCCCCTAAAACCCTGACCGAATGGTACTCTACCATGACCAGAATAAAAGGGACCAGTTCACTCCCTACTCCATCCGAACCATTTCAAGGTGTTTCCAACACCAGTGCTTTTCATCGTGATACCGGAACCCCTTCTAGGGGAAGGAACTACAATCCTTTTTCACCAAATAATTACCCAAGATACCCTTCTGGTGCCAGGAGACCACCCTCACCATGCAAATACTGCCAAGGTGATCACTGAAACAATGAATGTTCCATGAACAGGCGACCCTACAGGCAGCAGGCCTACCACGGCCAACCTATAGCGCATTATTTCCCACCTGAACAAAATGGCGCCCACAACCTTCCCGTGCCGGCCCCCAGGTCTTCTCGCACCCCACAAGGCAACGAAAACTCCAGTTTTCGTCCCTAAACTATCCAATATTCAATGTAAACCTAAAATTTTTAATAATTTTAATTGCCCATTCCTCTTAGACACAGGAGCCTCTATTAACATAATTAATTTAAATATTTTAAACCATCTTAGTAAAAACTTATCTAATCCTTTAAAATTATATCCATGCCATATATTAATCAATTCCATATCTACTCAAATAAATTCGATAGGATATACATTTTTGACCACTACCATAGGAAAAATTACAAAATCAATTAAATTTTATATAATAGATAATTTATTACCTTTTGGTATACTGTCATTAAATTCCATTAGTCAATTTTGTTTGACCTTAAATTTATATAATCATTCTATTTATCAATGTGATGCTCCTTTGTCTAAGAAATGGTACCATATAACCTATGTAACCCCATGTAATAATGGAGAGAGTAACCACAATCCGCCCAATATGGGTCATTTTAAAAACATGCCTAATTCACATTCTCCATTATTGCAAGGGGAAAATATCCATCCTATACCATGTCCCATTACCTTGAACAAAACCTCTACCAATTGTGACAAAAATGCACCCAGCCAAACTTTAGTTCATTTTCCCCATTTATATTTATTACCCCCACTATATCCCTCTGAACATCAATGTAAAATTTTTAATGATTCTTGTAATTTATGTGTTAGGACTGATATCCCTTTAACTTTTATGAATATTATTAAGAATTACTCAAATATTTTTTCTACTAACAAATATAACATCCCAAAATTGAAAATTCCCCCTATCAATATTAGGACAAATTCAGACAAAATAATTGCACTCAGACCGTATCGTACATCTCTTTCAGATCAACGTGAAATACAAGAACAAGTAGGGAAAATTCTAGAATATGATATTATAGAGCCTTCTTTCTCCCCCTATTCATCCCCCGTTACTTTAGTTACCAAAAGGGATAAGACAAAACGATTTTGCGTAGACTACCGCCGCCTGAATGAAATAATTTTCCCCGATGTTCACCCCCTTCCGCTCATAGAGAATATCTTAGATAAATTAGCCAACGCCAAAATTTACTCCCGCGCCGATTTTTCATCAGCATACTGGTCCATCGAAATAAGTCCCCCTGATAGAAATTTATTATCTTTTGTCACGTTAGAGGGTCAGTATAATTTCAAAAGATTACCATACGGGATTAAAATAGGACCCCAGGTGTATGAGCGAGCAGTCAGTCAGATATTGCAAAGAAATAGGTTAGGTTTTATAGCACATTATTTCGACGATTTCATTATCTTTTCAAATTCCATAGAAGAACATTTAGATCACTTACAGCAATTTTTTGATATGTGTAATAGGGAAAATTTTAGATTAAATTATAATAAGTGTGACTTCTTTAAAACTACAATAGAATTTTTAGGCTATACCATATCATCAGGCACATACACTCCATTAGTAAAAAATTTAGATGTAATTAATGCCATTAAGGTCCCCACTAGCGTTAAATCCCTCCAATCATTCTTAGGCTCCATCAATGTATATAATAAATTTATAAAAGATCATGCCCGCATTAGGAACCCCTCAATAACCTACTTAAGAAAGATACCCCATGGCACTGGGATACAAAATGCCAACATTCATTTGACACTCAAAAGGAATGTCTGACCACAAAACCGGTACTACACCTCTTTAAAGAGGATTACCCTGTCAGCTATTCTGTGATGCCTCACTTCAGGGAATAGCTGGCATCCTAAAACAACAACATCCAGACGGCACTCTACACCCCGTGCAATATTACAGCAGAGCACTCCGACCCCATGAGAAAAATTATACCATCACAGAGTTGGAATGCCTTGCTGTGATAGATAGTGTGGAAAAATTCCGCATCTATCTCGCAGGTGTAAGGTTCACAATTTTTACGGACCACCATGCATTACAATGGTTAAAAACCATAAAAAAAAAAAACCCAACGGATAGATTTTTTAGGTGGAGCTTAAAGATGTCCGCATACGAATACGATATAAAATATATAAAAGGTAAAACGCAGTACGAGGCAGACCTACTGTCCCGCAATCCTTTATGTGGTTTTCTCACGACCACCCAAATAATAGAAAAGCAACCCCAATTACCTCCATCTACACTTATCAAAACGAATATAGATGGCCTCCATACAATCAAACGTAAAGGTATTGTCAAGATTATAGTTCCCCCTTCCTTACAACATACGCTAATTAATAAAGTACATTTAGAATATAACCATCCTGGTGTATCCCAAATGATTAGGCTCATCTCCACACAGTTTTTTTGGTGTGGAATGACCAAATCTATAGTTAAGTATAATAGGTCCTGTCCCACATGCCAACTTATAAAGAAACCGAAAGGTCCGTTATATGGTAGATTAGAACGCCCCCCTATAGCTTTACAACCCTTCGATATGTTATCTATAGACACTATTTCAGGTTTTTCTAAATACGGTAATTCTAAGTCATACTTACACGTAACTGTAGATCACCTAAGTCGGTATACATGGACCTTCCCCAGTAAGTCAACTAATATAATCACATACATTCAGTGTCTCAAAAAGGTATTGCAGTGTGGCCGCCCAAAACGCCTTCTTTCGGACCGGGCACCTGCTTTTACTTCCCCAAAGTTCAGGAGATTCTTAATAAAGAACGGGATACAACCTCTACTAACCACTGCAAATAACCCTCAAGCTAACGGTTTATGCGAGCGTCTTAACGCGACACTCACTGGGAAACTGAGGTTACTGAACTTAGAGAATCCTGGGACCTCCTGGACTAAGTTAATTAAGATAGTAACTAATAAATATAACGATACCCCCCATACAATAACTGGATTTCCCCCCGTATTTTTAATGTATAATATAATCCCCTCAGACTCAAATAACCACCTAAACCCCTATCCCAATATAATAGCAGGTAGAAAACTAGCAATACAACGTACAAATGACAGACACGACAAAGAGAAACTTAAATATGATAACAAACATAAAAATCCACACTTTGATACAGAAGATTTAGTATTAGTAAAGGCGTATCATCATCCAAATAGCGGTAAGTTAGTACCCTACTTTACAGGTCCATATAAAATTACTGAAATAATTTCTGATAATGTCGTACATATAAATAGACCCAATAGGATTACAGGTAACGATAGCGATACTGTACATGTAAATAAATTACAATATTACAATGAAGAGGTCCTTTATATTTCACCACCCAAATTATATATATATATATATAGAACCCCTAAAAATAAATAGAAATATAGATCCTTTCCGACATTTAGATTCCAACTTGTTTAGGCCAATAGAAAAAAGTATAGCTCATCGATTTTCCGAACCATTTAATCATTTGTCCCCCCAACTATTCTCATAAAATTAGCGAAAATATAGGTCCTGAAAGTCTCACAAAACCTATTCTCTTTATATGCCTCTACACCAAACCCTTGGTTCTGAATTACTTAAGCACCGACCCTCCCTCATATATCCTGATCTATTGATAAAAGTATTCGCAATATTAACTCGATTAGAAGAACATTTGGTACACAGATGCCACTGAGTGGCAAACAATCCATGTTACATAAATAGTTATCCTATCACCGTCCTAACAAAACACAACGCCCGCCACCACGGTGTTCGGTTTTGCTTACACAAGGCTGCACGAGCTCGGCTTTCTCGCGCCACTTTGGCGCCTGCCTGCCTGCCTACCTGTTAAAACATACATTTTTATCTCGCACTTTTCTAGATTGTCCACATCAATTTTAATTCCCATCTCCACGACAATATTCCAATCTTCAACACTCTTGCCTATCAATCATTCAATTATAGGGCTTTTGGGTACGCTTAATACGATCATACACGACATTACCGGCTCCCTCGTTAGGAATAAAAAAGGCTAACTTTTCTTTTTCTTTTTGTCGCCTCTCATTTCTCCATATGTAACGCGATGTTACATGGAGAAAAGATCTGTTAAGTTAATATTTTAAATGATGTTTCCCAAACGTAACAAGCCGGCGTTTGGGTAGGCTCACCTAAAAATTTTGCAGACCAACTGCATAAAACGCTCTGCAATCTTTTTAGCGCCTAAAACATGCACTACATACTACATGTACCTAAAAAGTCCCATCTTCCACTACAATTTATTTATTTATTTATTTATTTAACAGTTGGGAGAGACACGCCATATCCACAATTTGGATAATTGCGTGTATATTTTAAATTATATACAATTAATACAATTGAACATTGGAAATCATTAAAATTAAACGTTCAATGTCAAATTTTACATATAGCAATTATAAGTAGTAGCTTGAAATATGTACAGTCAGCGCTTTCGCCTCAAAATATACATCCTGCAGAATCTATTAAACTTGATGTATTGGTCTTTATTGCAAGCAGCTTGTTTTGTATTAGTCAGGTAAAGTTGGTTTTCTTCCCTTAGATCAGAAGTTAGTGGACAGTCTATCAGAAGATGTTCAGGGGTTTGTTGTTCATTTCCACAAGTGCATGCAGGTGAACCAATTTTGCCAATTCGAAACAAATATGTGTTGAAGTCACCATGTCCAGTAAAAAATTGAGATCGCTCCCCGTCTGGTCTCACATAATATAATCGGGAAGATCTGGCAAAGACCAACTTCTCAGACCGGACCAAAGCGACATAGGGCCACATTGCCTCCCCGTAGGCAAAACTAGCAAGACATCAATAATCTTGCACCTACATTGTGTGTAAATATGTTCCCTTTTTTCAAGAACGAATATTTTTGTTTTCTTTTAACTTTTTCTCTCATATATTGTAAATAGACTTACAGCTTACCTAGTTTTGTGGTGTTGGACTTTGTTTTTTAACTTACAGATGTAGATAAAACATTTCACTATTAATCGATAATATCATTTTGTTTATTAATGTCTTCAACTACCAATCAACCCTTTATATATTATTACCTTTAATATATATTTTTTTTCTTTTTCTTTTTCTCATCATGTTTAGACTTAGAATTTAACAACTTCAACTATTTTAGGCACCATTTTAAAAAACCTACACCTAACAATATTTATAATATTTCTTAAACAGATAAAACATTTATCATTTTATTTTTCTTAATACAGGGTGATCCAAAAGTCCCGCACTATTTTAAAAATTAATAACTCCGCGAATATTTGCGCTAGAGCAATGCGGTAAGCACCATTGTATTCAGGATGCAATGGGATTTATTATGGCAAATAATGAAAAATTCGAAATTGATTTTAGTTACAATTTTATTCGCCAGATGGCGCTCTACCAGAATCAGAGATTCAGCGGCCAAATTGTTTGATAAATTGAAAAATATAACTGATCGACACGTATTTTTCCTTTTTGAATACCAGGAAAGAACCCTAATAATATCAAATAACAAATTAATAAAACACCACTTCGCCAAAAGTATGAAGAATTGGTTAACGATTTTTAAATACAATCAGAGATATGTAAAATAGGTATATGCAAATTAAAACACGTAGCAAAAATATTTATATTTTATATGAGGTTTTGTGAAATAGATTGAATGTTTGAAAAACACTGCTGATATCAATACACGAATTTTTGAAATGTTAATATAGTACCAAAAATTATGATGGCACTATTAATAGGATTTCTTGTTATAAGAAATGTGTAGTTTCTTGACTGATTGGCGACCCTTGACTATTTAACTGGATATTTGTCATGATCCAACAAATGAAATATAGAGGGGAGTGTCAAAATATATTTGTCGTACTTTATTCCAAATATCCTATGGGCTTGTCAAATGTTATCATTGTTTATTATACTGTACGCAATTTTAAAAAATGTGTCCCCTCAAATAAAAATAATTTTTAAATCGACCTTTTGCGTTGAAAAACGTGGTAGTAAAATCATTTTGCATTATTTTTTTTCACAGAATTTCTAAAGTTATTGGTGTACAGAAAATATTCCTTATGCTATTTCTTATAATGAGCGAAAAGCGAAAACTAAACATAAGGGGAAAAATTGTGTGTACCAGTGTTATTCGAGAAGTTATAACACTCAGGTTTGCACGACATAATATGTGAGCAAATGACAAACAGAATATTACTGTTCACAGAAAAAAAGAGTCAAGATATGAGGACAGCATTTATTATCTCCATATCCCAACACAAAGAGCTGCAAAATATTGGTAGATAATATAATACATGGCAGCTTATATAGCACATGAGGTAACTGCCTTCTCTCTTGTATTAGGTCACAATCCTTGCTCAATGTGGCACCCTTCATTCTCAATCACCGCCTGCAGACGATAAATGACAGAATGGACAGCATTAAATAACATATCTGTTGAAATTGATAAAACGTGCTATCTGATAGAAGCCTTCAACATGGCCAATGTGGTAAGCCAGCGTCGATAAACACACGATTTAATGTATCCCCATAAACAAAAATCGCAAGGCGTCAAGTCTGGTGATTTTGGAGGCCACTGGTATATAAAGTAGCGACTTATCACACGATTTTCACCGAACGTATCCTTCAGCAATTGTTTGGCACCTCGGGAGATATGAGGAGGTCCTCCATCTTTCATGAATGCTATTTCGCTTAGTGCTTTTGCCCTGCAATATGGGAATACCCTTTTCTCATAACGTTCACCAGTTACAAAAAACGGTTTTAAAAGTTCTTCCATTGATTTTTCAAAGAAAAATGACCCAATAATAAAAGAAGTGAACCCACACAAAACTGTAACTCTAGGCTGGTAAAGTGGCATTTCTGTAGAAATCCTAGGGTTTTCTGTTGCCCAAATGCGGCTGTTTTGAATGTTAAATTCTCCGTTTAGAGAAAAGTGAGCATCATCTGTCCACAGAACATTCGACACCCAGTTTTCATCAATATCAATTTGCCGGAAAACCCATGCAGCGAATTCTTGACGCATCTCAAAATCGCCAACTTTCAGCTCGTGAAATCTTTGAATTTTGTATGGGTACACACAATAGAGACATTAAGTGAAGCGTCTTCGGATATCACAATCATACTCGGTGAATTTAACGCCAAAAGTTCAATTTGGGGATCACCTGTCCAGGATAACAAAAGTCAGCAGGTTGAGGACATGCTAACCGACCTCGACCTTACACCGTTAAATAACGGAGAGAACACCTATCTATCTAAGTCCACAGGCACAGAATTAGCAATAGACATCACAGCGATAAATTACAACATCGCACCCACAACACAATGGAAAATCCTGAGAGGTGCAATCAGTGACCACAGATCAATTTTAACAACCCTAAACTTCAAAATTGAGAATGTCCATTAGAGTAAAAGAACATGGAACTTTAGGAAAGCCGACTTGAAAAATATTCATAGAAAAGCTTGAAGAGCTGTGCAACGAAAAATTGAATTACAGAACGCTTGACAAAAACTTGGAAAAATTCACTTCGAAAATTTAAAAAGCTGCAAAAGCATCGATACCTAGAGGTAGACGTAAAGACCTGTGGATACCTTTCTGGAAGGACCACAACATCGAGGCAATGATTTCAGAGAGAGAGACAATATCAATGAACCTCTTGAAAAAATAAAACAGAAGAAAACAGAAAGGAACTCATTGAAATTAGTCACAAAATAGAACAAGAAATTTAGATATGCAAACAAGAAAAATGGCAGAATTCTGCGAAAAAATGGATCCAAGAAAGGACAGCCAACACTGGAATATGATTAGAGTGTTAAAGAACAATCAAAACCAACACCAATCTTCCAATACTCTAACCGATATGAATAGAACAGCGAGAACGAGAACAAACAGATGGCTGACATAATTGCTGAATATCTTTCAAGCACTCCCAGACTCAACTACACGAATGAAGACAGGACTCTAAAAAATAATATAAACAAGTTAGTTAAACAAGCAAGAAACTACCATCAACAAGATATTTTCTCGAGAGACTTCACACTGAATGAGCTAAACTCATCAATAAAAAAATCCAAGAGGTCACCAAGAGATAATTTAATCTTTGGTCAAATGATTAAACACTTTGAAGACAAAGCTAATAATCAACTCCTACGAATACTGAACATTTCATGGTAAACTGGTAAACTACCAAAGAATTGGAAGATATCAATTATAGTGCCAATACTGAAGCCAAACAGAGATGCCAAGGAATACAAGAACTATCGGTCAATTGCTCTCACCAGCATACTTTGTAAAATTCCAGAACGAATTATCCACTCTAGGCTCATAGTCTGGCTCACTAACAATAATAAAATAAACCTCTACCAAACTGCCTATAGATCCCAGCACTGTACGACTGATCAACTGTTCTACCTCTGTCAATCAATAATAGATTTTTACAGGAAAAACCGCCAAAGAAGACCACGGCTATATTTCTTGATATGACCTCAGCTTTCGATCGAGTGTGGAGGGAGAAATTACGTGAAAAGCTGCACAACATCGGAGTAAGAGGAAAAAGCTTAATCTGGATTGCAGACTTCTAAAGGGGAAGAAGGTTAAAGGTTCGGGTCAATGGAGAATTTTCCAAGGACTGAAGAACATGGGCTGGTGTAACTCAGGGATCGGTGCTCAGTCCTCTACTCTATCTGCTATATATTAACGACATCCATTTACCTCGCTGAAGACACAAAGGTTGCCTGTTATGCAGATGATATAGCCATATGGCACACAAGTAGCAGCATAGAAAAATCGTAAAAAATACTGAACACATCAATGAGAGGACTGGAAAAGTGGGCAATGGAACTCCAAATGACCATAAACCCAATAAAACCAAACCTATGCGTCTTCTCCACTCACAAGGAAAAATGCATAAATATAACCACAAAATAAGCATAAACAAACAAATAATTAATAAAATTAGAAATCCATAATACCTAGGTGTGATACTGCAGTCCTGGATCTTTCCAGTTGGTCTCGAGGACCACGCCATCACCATCTCCTCAGCGGCGAAGTACGCGATCTATGTATTCATCGTAGATCGCAAAATGCGTGGTGTCGCTGGAGACCCACTGGCGATTCTCCACCAAACTCTGCAGCGCTGGCAGAGGCGCCATATTTATTGTACATAGTGTATATAATGCATATTATCTTTTTTAATAGTGCAGACTGTGCATGTATTGACAAGATGTCAACAAAATTATTTTAATTATTATTGATGAGAAATTGGAATTTTCAGAACACATAATTAGCACCTCAAATAGAGCTATCAGAAAACTAAACATTCTGAGAAGGCTACGTGGAACAAATTGGGGAGCAAAACCCAGAATTCTCAGAACAACATATACCACCTTAATAAGGCCGATAATGGAATATGCAACACCGGTCTGGGCTCCCTCAAGCTCATCACTAAAAGTAAGACTAGACAGTGTTCAAGGGAAAAGCGGCCAAAATAATCGCTGGTGCTGTTTCATCCACCAGCAATTAGAAAATTCAGAGAGAATGTGTTCTAGACCTACTCGCTCGAAAGCAGAAGACAAAATAAAAACAACTTGGATCGGCACTTCGGAAACAAGGAACCAGAGGACGAGATCTCTCTGACCACTTGTGGTTTGGTGGACCCGCCCTTTTCTGAGAATGAGGTGAAACTGACGGTTTTCAAGTTCGGGAAAAGGAAATCTCCTGGTCCCGAAGGGATCGATAACACGGTCGTGAAAGCCCTGGTAAGGATGCACCCATCGCTTCTTTCCAGGTTATTCAATAAGTGCCTGGACACTGGTACATTTCCTGAGGCATGGAAGGTTGCCCGAGTAGTGCTTCTCGAAAAGTCTGGTAGAAAGAGTAATTCTCCTAATGATTATCGTCCGCTTTCTTTACTAGTGTGTCTAGGTATGGTCCTGGATAGCCTACTAGCTCAGCGACTGAAGCACTGGCTAGAGAGTAATGAGCTCCTTTCCTCTTTCCAACATGGTTTTAGGGAAGGGAAGTCCACAACCAGAGCTCTGAAAGAGGTGTTAGAGGGGGTTGAGATGGACTTAAATAAGGGTGCTTGGGGCGCGTTGATGGCGCGTTCAACTCCATGAGCTGGAACAAGCTGATGAGAAATTTGATGGACATGGGTTGTCCTGATAATTTGTGCAGCTTGGTTCGTGACTTCCTGAGGGATAGACGGATTAGCCTCAGTTTTGGTGGGCGGAAGTTGGAAAGAAACTGTGCTAGGGGTTGCCCCCAGGGCTCTTGCTGCGGACCTATTCTGTGGAATATCCTGGTAAACACCGTTTTCCAGGAGGAGCTACCTGAGGGAGCCAGGCTGGTTCTCTATGCTAACGACCAGTTCCTCATCATTGAGGCTGCTTCGAGGGCGAAGGCTGAGAAGTGTGTTGAAACTTCTCTCCAAATTCTCTCAATCTGGGCCCATGACTCTGGCCTTAAGTTCAATGTCTCCAAAACTAAAGCCCTAAGCTTTAAGCCTAGGGACATAAGAACTAAAAGGAAAGGGATCAAATGGGAACACAAGCCGGCTATCCGGATGGAAGGACGGAGGGTAGCGTTGGTCAATAGGATGACCATCCTGGGGGTGGTCATTGATGACAAGATGGGTTGGCAATACCAGGCGGAGGAGATGGTGGCGGGAGGCAGGGAGGCGTTGTGCAGGCCTGTCCTGGTTGGCTCTCACCAGGGGGGGGGGGAGAAGGAGGGTACTATTTTTAGGAACCTCTGCCTCTCCTGTGTCGAGCCAATCTTGCTATATGCTTCCGGGGCTTGGTAGCGCCGAAACAGGGATCAGAAAGTGGCAACAACTCTAGAGAGAGTGCAGAGGACAGCGGCACTCAGAATCACAGGGGGATATCGCACTACCAGCAGTGAGGCCTTTTTGGTCCTCGCTGGGCTTATTCCCCTGGGATTGAAACTAGAGGAGGAGACCATCAGATAGAAGATCTGGGAGAACAGGGAAGATGCCATGGGACTTGAAGCGGGGGCCCTGAAATCGAAGAGGGACCCAAGGAAGCCTCCGCAGTGGTTGCCAAAGTGGAATTGGAGTCCTAGAGGGCCGACAGGGATTGGCACGGAGGTTTTCACTGATGGTAGTAAGTCTGGAACCAATACTGGAGCTGGGGTAGAGATATACACTAATGGAGAGCTGATTTTCCAAGAAAGTTTAGCACTCAGAGTGGACGAATTGGTCTTTTCAGCCGAGCTGGTTGCGATCAGGGTAGCCCTCAGAGTGTGTGCCGAGAAGAACTTCAGCCCGGACCGCCTCTATTCAGATTGTATGTCGGCCCTCGTCGCCATCAATCTGGAGAAAGGGCAACTCGCGCATCAAATAATCCAGGAGCTGGAGATGATGACGCGGGCTCCGGTGCTCCCTTGGTTTAGGAGTCACAGCCTCATCGAAGGTAATGAGTTCGCAGACAGGATCGCTAAGGCAGGATGCTTTAGAGATAGATCACTGAGGACCCCAGTGACCAAGAAAGAAGTTTATAGGAGGATCAGGGGGCAGGTCCAGGACTTATGGTTGGACAGATGGAGGAACAGTGTGAAGGGGAGAAAGGTATTCAATGGGGTAACAACACCCAAGTACCTCTGTAAGGTAATGTCCCACAAACTCATTAGGACAGTTCGGGACATGGGCTCTTCCCCAAGTCTCCACAGATTTAAAATTAAGAGAAACCCTGATTGCGTCTATGGAGAAAGGGATGTGAATGCACGCCACTACGTCTTGGATTGTCCAAGGGTAGTGGGTGTGCAGGAAGAGAGAAGGAGGGCGAGGGGCGCGATCGAGAGTAAGCTGCTGAGAAATCACAGCAAGCTTCTTGAGAAAGCCCACGACGTGGCAGCTGAGCTTTTCCTCAGCTGTGAGTGAACAGAGTCGACCTAGGCTGCCTCCCCGCGGTCCCTGCTGGACACAGTAGATAGTTTCCTATTTTGCTGTGATTAGAGGCCACCGGTATAGAAATCCTTCCAGACACGTTGTCTGGGAGGTGGTGTTTCCAGGTACAATATCCAAGCACTAGCTTGGATACCGTTACTTGGCTTATGAGTTGAACTCATGCCGGCTTGTGGACCGAAAGGTCTGGGTGGCCATCTGCTTCTATGGTGTACCAACTGTGCTTAGGTGGGATCCTCCAGTTCTTGTTTATTTTGGCTACTGTTTTCATTTCTTTAAAAGTAAGTTTATTTTTCTGTAGCAAGGGTTCTTTTGTGCCTTTTTTCGCTAGCGCATCAGCAGCTTCATTGCCTTCAATGCTAACTTGTAAGGATATCCATTGAAGGTGAATTTTTGAGGTATTGAGAGTTTTTGGAGATAACCAATTAGGTTCCTGCTTACTTTGTCTCTAAGTTCCCCTGTGTGACTCAAGTGTTGTATGACACTTCTACTATCAGTAAGAATCAATATATCGTGATGTTTAGTGCTTCTGATGGATTTTAAAACTTCATAGATGGCTATAAGTTCTGATCTGAAGACTGAGCAAAAATCTGGGTTTCTTCTGTTTATTTTCTCAAAGCCATTTGTGGTTTTAATGAGAGAGCCACTGCCAGTGTGTCCCAACTCGTCTCTGCTACCATCGGTATAGATAGTTATTGCATTTTTAGGAATTTTATATTAATTATTTCTAATGATAATTGTTTTAAGTATTCTGGATTTTGGTATTGTTTGTTGGCGGGTTCGTTTAAAGTGGCATTAAAAATAACATTTTGTTAGTGGTTCGCATGGAGATATTTTTTCAGCTAAATAATATTTTTCCACTTTATATTTTAAAAATCCATTTCTTTTGGCCAGGTGGAGAGGGCCTTCTTTTTTGAGTCTTATATTGGGTTCCCAATTAAGTATGTAATTGAAAGTTCTGTGTTTGTTTTCATAACTCTTGATTTTGTTTATATATTTTGGCAGATTGTAGCATATTCTATTCTTTAAGGGCATAATGTCTGCCTCGTAAAGTACAATATTATTAGGGCAGGTATTTCGAAGACCTGTAATAATTCTAGCTGCATTTAGTTGTATCCTTTCCAGTGTTTTTAGATTTGTTTCAGATGCTGTACCATAGATTTGATATCCACATTCCAAGATAGGTCTCATTAGAGATGTGTAAGTTAATTTTAGTGTTGTTGCTTCAGCTCCCCACTCTTCCTGAAATATATTTCAAGATTTTTAGTCGGTCTCTTCCTTTTCTAACAACTCCTTCAATATGTTTACTGGAGTTAATTTCTGGATCCAGAGTGTAGCCGAGATATTTAGGATGTTTATTATATTGCAATTGTTGTTCTTTCAGAATAATATATGGTGTTATTTTGTATAGTTTCTTATCGGTAGTAAAAAGACAGGTTTCAGATTTTTGGGGGTTAAATTCTAATTTATGTTTATTAGCAAATTTTTCTAGGTGGAGAAGAGTCTTCTTCAAATCTCTTTAAGCTTTTTTCCAGTTAGTGTTGCTGCTCCATAGAATAATGTATTCAGCGAAAAGTACAATATTGGTTTTATGTGAAAATTTGTCTTCTATGCCTGCAATAAATAGGGTGAAGAGAGTTGGGCTAAGGACTGATCCTTGTGGTAATCCTTGGTACAAATTGAAGGTTTTAGATAGAGTGCCATTATATTTGACCCTGATGTATATATTTTTAAGGGAATAATTTATCCAAGTGATAGCTTTTCCATCAATTTTGAAATGTTTGTATAATTTTGTAATTAACTTGTTTTTCCATACCTTATCAAAAGCTTGTGTAAGGTCTAAAAAGCAGCTATGGTGTGGTTAGTTGACTTTTTGTTTTGTGCATCTTTTACCTTTTGTGTGAAAATTAAGAGTTGGTCTATTGTCCCATGTCCTTTCCTTAATTCATATTGTTCTTCTGGTAAGAGATTTCTAGTGTCGGGGTGGTAGGTGAGTCGTCTGAGTATAATTTTTTCCATTAATTTGCAGCATATATTTGTGAGGGAGATAGGCCGGTAGTTTATTGGGTCATCAGCAGATTTGTCAAGTTTTTTAATGGGAATTATTGTTGCATTTTTACAGTCTTGAGGCAATTTTCCAGTTTTCCAGGAGTTATTGAAAATATTAAGAAGTCTTTCTTTGCCAATTTTGCCCAAGTTTGATATCATTCGGCGATGGATTCCATCTGGCCCAGGAGTCTTGTTTAGATCAGTGTTTTCTAATGCATAAGCTAGCTCTTTGTTATTGATTTTTTTCATGGAAAATATTATGAGTGCTGGTGACATTTTTACAGTCATGAATAATCTTTCGGGCCTTTTTTCAACCTTGATTTTACTACTTATTTGATATGAATTACCTAAAAGATTGGCAGCAATTTTGTCATTAGTTGCTGGTGTACCATCTGTATTCTTAATCATATTTGTGTTTTCAGTTTGTGGCTGGACTCTGTCAATTTGTTTTGCCAAATTAAAAGTTCTGTATTTGGGTTTCTTGGGTTCAAGTTTTCACAAGTTTGTTTCCATTTTTCCCTTTTCACATTTACGAATAATCTTTTTATTTTTGCAATCACAATGTTCAGTTCAGTTCTACAATTTGTTTGGTTTTGGGTGCACTTTTTTGTAGTTCATTTCCTTTAGTTATAAGTGTTTGAATATTTTTTGCCTGATGTGTATAATTTGCAATCCATTTCTTAATATAACCTCTTGGTATTGAAACTTTGGCTGCTTTAATAATGGTGTTTTCGAAAGATATCATATTAGCCTTTTTGAAGTTCCAGAATTTTTCTTAATTGAGCTAGTTTTGGTCTTGGTGCTAATTTCTATCAAATTAGGCAAATGATCACTTCCAAAGCCTTTTAATATTTGCTATTTGCATTTGGGTAAAATGTCAGGATAGTAAAAACTTATATCAAGGGCTTGTGCAGTATTATAGCTTGTAGGAATGATGGGTAGGATTCTCATCATTTAAGCACATGAAGGCATTGTCGTCAAATATGTTTGATAGTATTTTGCCTCTTGGGTTTGGCGTAGAACATCCCCATAGTTGATGTTTGGCATTAAGGTCACCTAAAATAATAGTGTTGTCTGTAAGAAATTGATCCATTGTTCCATCGTCAATAAATGTATTGTTTGGAGGGTCCTACATATTGTATATGTTGATGGCTTTGTTTTGATTGAGGTAGACTTTGATACCTTGGGTTTCAAGGTCTAATGTGTTTGGAATATTAACGGCTATGTCCTCATAGTACAAATTATTGATTAAAAATGCTAGGCAACGCCCTTTAACAGCATATACAGATGGATCTTCAGACCTTACCCTGAGTAATGGAGGGGCCGGAATTAACATAATACTGCAAGATGGAACAAACATCAAAATCAAAGAGGGAGCAGGACAGATTTCGTCAAACTTCACTTGTGAACTGACAGCTATCTGGAAAGCCCTTGATGTATGCCTTAACCAACCATCCCTGCATCAAGCAGAAGGAATTTTAATATACAGCGACTCCATATCTTTACACACCCAAGATAGTGGACATTGCTGCTGATGTGATGGAAAGATGCATGGATACATCTGAGGCTCTTTATTGGACACGAAAACAACAACGGCATTCCAGAGTAAAATAAATTATCAGAGATAGATACATATTTTTCAAATGAATTAAAATAAATATATTCGATACTGAGTGAAAGTTGAATTTAAAATATTAGAAATTTATTATCTTTGGAAACAAACCGCATCTAAAATATCATTTTTTTTGCTACATGTTTTAATTTGCATTTACCTATTTTACATATCTCTGATTGTATTTGAAAATTGTTAACCAATTCTTCATACTTTTGGCGAAGTGGTGTTTTATTAATTTGTTATTTGATATTATTAGGGTTCTTTCCTGGTATTCAAAAAGGAAAAATACGTGTCGATCAGTTATATTTTTCAATTTATCAAACAATTCGGCCGCTGAATCTCTGATTCTGGTAGAGCGCCATCTGGCGAATAAAATTGTAACTAAAATCAATTTTGAATTTTTCATTATTTTCCATAAAAAATCCCATTGCATCCTGAACACAATGGTGTTTACCGCATTGCTCTAGCGCAAATATTCGCGGAGTTATTAATTTTTAAAATAGTGCGGGACTTTTGGATCACCCTGTAGATTTTCAAAATGTTATTTTTGACGCTTCCCTTACAACTTCTTAACTCTATCCCATGAACCTTTCCTCCCAACTTTTTACATCCATCAAGAGATTATTGTTCGTCAGCCATTTTATTTTTTTTTATTGATTAAACTAACTAGAAGACCCTTCCTCGCTGTACATTTCCCCACAGTGAGCTCAGGAGACCCTGTTAGATTTTTATTTTTTTTCTCTCATCGTCCGGCTCATCATTTTTTCATTTTTCAACTTTTTCTTTTCACCACACAAGCCGGACACAATCAAAATTGACAGCATTGAATCTCTTACACCCACCTCTCCTTTTCCACATCCTTCAAACCTCCCACTACCTTCCAAGGGATTCCAGTTCGCCGAACATTTTTGTTTTTTTTTCATTGATTAATCCGACTGGAACAATCCTTCCTCGTTATATCCATTCCCCATAATGAGTTCAGGATATCCAGCGCGATATATATATATTTTTTTTTCTCATCGCCCGACTCATCATATCAATTCACCATTTTTTCAACTTTTCATTTTTTTTTCTCATAATTCAACCGGGCACAATCATTATGGACAACAGAGATCCCTCTTACCCCTCTTACCTCTACCTCTCCCTTTTACCTCCATCAATCTTCACCTCTTTTCACTGTCTGGGCTAATGATGCAGACGGAATATCTTAGGCCTTCTGTTAATGAAAACAATGCCTCACTTAAACAAGTTCGCATTGCATTGCAGAATGCTTGGGATACTACTTTGCAGAAACATGCTCAGATACCCCCTTTCCCCTTTTCAACCTTAGCGTCACATTATATGTTCAGTCAATAAACTAACTTCAATTTTTCCTCTCATCTTTTATGCAATAAGATATTATTTTCCTTGTACGATTCATTTTACCATATTTACCATGTTGTATTATATACTTTCTCTTAATCTTTTATCATTCATTTTGTGCGTTTTTATTTTTATAACCTTGATTTTTTTTCTCTCATTGATACACCACCATTACAACATCTTTCTCTTTTTAACTTGTAACTTTATAATAATTTTAACTAATTTGTATACAAATTATTTCTTTTATTTTTTTTTATAATACGTTTGTTAGGTTATCATTCATTACATGTCATTCCCCCAACCAAACCTTCATCACCGGGGGCACATTCTGTAGTATATTTTGAGTTATATGGTTCACAACCTTCTTCTGATATTTTTTATATAACCCCTTATCTATATATAAAGATATGTATCGAACAATGGAAGTGACAATAAAACAAAGAAGGTGGAGGTAAACCAGACGACAAAGGCCAGACGAAAACAACCTGGCGCCAGAAAGTGACGTGATTATAGGAACCAATCAGGACGCTCCACCTTATGCGAGCGTCCAATATAAAAGGCCCAGAAATTAGACAAAGGCAGTTGTGTAGTTGTTTTCAGAGCGACGCCGTTAGACGGTCGGCTAGGGCATCCGCGACAGTCTTCGTCCGTGGTCTACCTCTACCTTCTTGGAGTTACCATCTAGACCTGCCTCTGTCTCTTGCTGTCCCAGTGCGGGAATCCCATCACGCACCCACTACCACGACTGCCCAGCACATTCCACATCGGGTTTACTACATATATATATATAGGAATTTTGCCGGGAGGATATTGATATAAAGAGACAAAGGTCGCATCTCCCGTCAAAATAGACGTCAAAACCAGACGTCATCTATTGACCGTCGCCGCAACTAGCGGCCTCGGGTCGGTGACAAAACCACAATACCTGGTTTTGACGTCTATTTTGAAGATAGAGGCGACCTTTGTCTCTTTATATCAATATCCTCCCGGCAAAACTTCCATCTATATTATAGCCATAGATTTAGCCCAGCCACTTTGCCAGCTAAACACCTCTTTGGCAGATTGTCAAGATTCCATTAGATCCCGTGTGGATCTCATGGAATAAAGTCCGCCCTAGACTGACGAGGGCCATTACCCCGAAAACATGGTCTCTAGGTGGACGATTTCAATTTTCCAAAGCTGGTGTTGTGGCTTTGTCACCGACCCGAGGCCGCTAGTTGCGGCGACAGTCAATAGATGGCGTCTGGTTTTGACATCTATTTTGACGGGAGAGGCGACCTTTGTCTCTTCAGATATATATACATTATATAAATAATAAAAAAGATAAGATTTTTGTATTTTGATCATGTTGAGGATTATTGTAATGGTGGTGCAGTCATGGCTAAAATCTTGTGAAAGTATAATAACAAAAATGGTTTTGATCAGATATTGTTTTAATTGAGCTATAGGATAAACATAACTTGGTAAAATTACTGCCTGGCTTAAGCTGTAATAATAAAAAAAAATGAAAAGCGTATTTACATAATGTACAAATGTTTTGGGTCGGCCAATCGGGGAAGAACAACAATGAGTATTTATAGAGAAAGCGCGACCTCTGGCGGTCGATTTAAACAGAGTATTTATATCTATGAAATAATATTTTTTTTTAAATAAAATAATACTTTTTATAACATATATATATGGTAATTTAAACCAACAACCCCATATTGTATATAACTAAAAACAAGATTTTAATGTTGTATAATAGAAACACATCTGTAAATGATTATACGCATTTTTGGCATGTGTCATTATATCATCATATGTAATGTACTTTGTACAAACTGAGTATAAATAAATAAATCTCTGTAATAGATTAAGAGTTGAGCTGAAGCAAGAGATAGAAGTCAGAAACGTCTAAAATCGAGATAGATGGAAGTCACAAAACAACATCTAAAGATAGATTGAAAACTGTCAGGGCGGCGCCAGTTTAGAATTTCACCAGACGATCCACGCCCCTGTCGCATCTGTTGAAATGCAACACTCCTTTTCTCAGAAAATATATAAAAGGCCCACGTCTTTAGCCAAAAATACAGTCTCTTGATAGTTACTTCACCATCTGCTTGAGCTCTCGTCGGTTGTACCCCAGGTCCTCCTCATCCACCATGTAGTCAGTAAGAACTCTTCCATCTCCATCTTTCGCTCCTACCTCAACTTTTATCTGTTCACGGACTTTCTTAATGTAACTGTGTCTTCGTTTTTTGTATGGATATCCCAAAGATTTCCACTCTGCCTCGACCACGACTGCCTGTACTTTGTGAAAACTTTTAAAGGTCTTCCAAGGTGCAGAGAGGTACTGGAAAACTCCCCATCCTGACCCTTCCTCTCGGTCAACACAGTAATTTTAAGTTTAAGTCGACTGGATACTGTGTTAATTTGGGTTGAGTTAAAAAGATAAACTTTTATATCATTATTTTATTTAAGATCCAATTTAAAAAACAGGAAAGTACAAAAAATATTATAAACTACTTGTTTATCATTTACGAGTTAGTAGAGCAAAATCACAGAGTTGTCAAATCATTTTTGGTCATTTATATATATATTCACAATTGCCCCCAGTAAATGACACAAAATGATGATTGATTATCAAATTATATACATATTTCAAATAACTAAGAATATTGCGTCTAACTAGAGATTTTCAAAACAGTTTCAATAGCCTCCGAAAGATGGCGGGGCAAGTCCAGGGAATGTTACAGCTAATTAAATCGACAGCCATTTTATTTGTTTACAAAATTAAATATATAATAAATATATATAACATTACACATTTATTTTAGTCCCTTTGTATTATAAAAACAATATGGCAATATTATCACACAAATTGTACTGTTTGAATATATATCTAGACTTTAAACATTTCTAAGCTAAAACACTTTTCAAAGTCCAGTGAAAACAAAATTCCAGACATTCTAGAGCATTAGACAACTTATTTTTAGTTAAAGCTTTATTTAAAAAATCAGAAAGATTATTTTCAGATTGTATATATTCTACAATGAAATTATTTGAAATAATTCGTTCATGTAAGTAAGAAATATCTCTGATCATATGTGGTCAATTGGCAGATATATTAAAATTTGTACATAGTTTTATAGCTGAAATATTGTCACAGTATATTTTAGTGGGTCAATAGCCATTTTCTAATTGAAATCGTTCCTCAATAATGTATTGTAAATAGATTGACTTCTTATAGCAACTTAACAATGCTTGCAATTCACTATCACAAGTAGAAAGTGAAGGTTGTGTTTGAAATTTAGAGTTCCACACACACACAAGATATCAAATTGTCTCCAACAGTAAACAAATATCCAGTAACTGATTTCTTTTTGTACTTACCATCTTTCCAGCTTGCATCAGAGTAGCCAGTAAGTTGGGTATTACCTTTATTGTAATAACATAAGGCAAAGTTAATAGTTTTTTCAAGTATCCAAAAATTCCTTTTAATGCATTAAAATGAACCTCCCTAGGATCCTGTGAATATTTTGAAATCTGTGTCAGAGGAAAAGATAGGTCAGGTCTTGTCTTTACACTTAGAAACAGCAAATTTCCTAGGATTTCTTGGTATTTTTTTGGATCACATTTCTTGGAGTTTTTATATTGTGAAAAATCAATATTTACATCTAAAAGTGTTGATTTAGTTTTGCAGTTTTATTTCAAATTTTATTAAGATATTTTCAATATAAGCTTTCTGGTTAATGAATATTTTGCCATTTTCTTTGTATATTTCCATTCTTAGCAAATTGGTATTTTTAGTATTTTCATTGAGTTTGAATTTATTTTCTATTTTTGATATGGCTTGATTTAGTATATGTGAATCTGAATATAGGGCTAGAATATCATCCACATATATTCCCAGAATTATCTTAGAATTGTTCTTCTCATATATAAATAGACATTTATCTGAGGTTAGATTTTTAAAACCTTCATCTAAAAGATGATTTTTAGGGTGTCATAAAATACTTTGGCTGATTGATGAAAACCATATATTGCCTTCTTAAGCTTGCAAACCATGTTTTATCACCCATTTCAAAACCTTCAGGTTGTAACATATATTGTTTTTCTTGGAGGTCACCATAGAAATATGCTGTTTCAATATCATAATTTTTAAAATCATAATTTTGGATTGCAGCATAACAAAGCAATATTCTGAGTGTATCAGAACTTATAACTGGTGAAAATGTTTGATAGTAATTAATTCCATATTTTTGAGAATACCCAGCTGCAACTAATCTGGCTTTGTATGTTTTTCCTACTATGGGGTCATTTTTAATGGTAAAAATCCATTTGCTTTTGGTTGGTTTTGTTCCTTTAGGAAATGGTTCAATGTCCCATACATGGTGTTCTAATAAAGAATGTATTTCTTTTTTCATGGCTTCTGTCCATTTACTTGCTTGTGAGCATTCAATTGCTTCTTTGTGAGTTATTGGTATATGATTTTGGTACTGAGTCATTAATAGAGCATCATTTGGTGCTTGAATAATTGAAATTTCTTCATATTCTTCTTCACTCAAACTTGGTTCATAATAGAAGCCTGTGTCTGTCTAAAGTTGTATCTTGTATTTGATGCTGGATTCTGAATTTCAACAGATGATTCTTCATCTCCTGATGATGAGTTTGTTTCTTCTTCTTCATCTATCTTGATGATTGAGTAATCTGTGCTGTCTTGTTCATTAAAAGTTAATATTTCTGCACCTTTTTGATTTTCTAAAATGGCAACATCTCTTGTTTCTGTAATTGTAAAATTTTCTGGGTTGCAAATTCTATATGCTTTTCTGCATGAAGAATATCCCACAAAAATGCATGTTTTAGTATTTTTTTTAAATTTAGATATTTTATGTTTAGGTGTTGAGAATTCTACTTTGCATCCAAAAACCTTTAAGTGAGAGACTGTAGGTTTTCTTCCATTGAACATTTCTTCTGGAGTTTTGTTAGTATTATGGTAAGAAGGAGTTCTGGTTTTAAGGTATGTATAGGTTTTCATAGCTTCAGCCCAAATTTTATTGGTAATCCAGATTCTATTAATAGGGCTCTTGTTCCTTCTATTAGGCTTCTGTTAGCTCTTTCACCTCTTCCATTTTGAGCAGGGGAAAAAAGGTAGTTCTTTGATGTTCTATTCCTTTCCTTTTCAGATAGGATTCCAATTCTTGGTTGTTGAATTCAGTACCATTATTACTCCTGAATTTTTAAATCCTTTTATTGGTGGTGTTCTCTATATATTCTATAAATTCTTTAAGTATTTCTTGAGTTTCTGATTTTGCTTTTAAGAATCGAGTGAATAATTTCCTTGAATAGTCATCTAATATAGTAAGAATAAATCTTTTTTTACACCAATATATTATTATTTTATGGCCCCCCAATTAAATCAATATACAAAAGTTCTAATGATTGTGAGGTTTGAATTTTTTCAATTCTTTAAAAGGTTTTCTTGAGTATATAGATTTAATACATGTAATGCAATCATTTGAGTCTCCTTTAGATATGCAATCAAATTTGTATACTAAGTTTTTGTTTTTCATTATAGTCATGTAATTTTCATTAGGGTGGCCCAATCTTTTATGCCAAATATCCCAATTAACTTTGAATACTTTATCTTCTTCATTCCTTGAACCAGAGGAGTTTATTATATAAAAATCATCAATTTTTGGAGCTTCCAATATGACTTGATCCTTGAAATCTATTATAGTACATTTGTCTTTGCTAAAAATAATTCTTTGGTAGTCTTGTACTAATTTTCCTACAGACAACAAATTTTCTTTGATTTGTGGAACAAATAGTACATTTTTGAGGATAAGTAAATTTTCTTCTTTTGTTTTGATTTTCACATTTCCTATAGCTTTGGATTCAATTTGAGTGTCATCAGCAAGGGACATAAGAACTAAAAGGAAAGGGATCAAATGGGAACACAAGCCGGCTATCCGGATGGAAGAACGGAGGGTAGCGTTGGTCAATAGGATGACCATCCTGGGGGTGGTCATTGATGACAAGATGGGTTGGCAATACCAGGCGGAGGAGATGGTGGCGGGAGGCAGGGAGGCGTTGTGCAGGCCTGTCCTGGTTGGCTCTCACCAGGGGGGGGGGGGGGAGAAGGAGGGTACTATTTTTAGGAACCTCTGCCTCTCCTGTGTCGAGCCAATCTTGCTATATGCTTCCGGGGCTTGGTAGCGCCGAAACAGGGATCAGAAAGTGGCAACAACTCTAGAGAGAGTGCAGAGGACAGCGGCACTCAGAATCACAGGGGGATATCGCACTACCAGCAGTGAGGCCTTTTTGGTCCTCGCTGGGCTTATTCCCCTGGGATTGAAACTAGAGGAGGAGACCATCAGATAGAAGATCTGGGAGAACAGGGAAGATGCCATGGGACTTGAAGCGGGGGCCCTGGAATCGAAGAGGGACCCAAGGAAGCCTCCGCAGTGGTTGCCAAAGTGGAATTGGAGTCCTAGAGGGCCGACAGGGATTGGCACGGAGGTTTTCACTGATGGTAGTAAGTCTGAAACCAATACTGGAGCTAGGGTAGAGATATACACTAATGGAGAGCTGATTTTCCAAGAAAGTTTAGCACTCAGAGTGGACGAATTGGTCTTTTCAGCCGAGCTGGTTGCGATCAGGGTAGCCCTCAGAGTGTGTGCCGAGAAGAACTTCAGCCCGGACCGCCTCTATTCAGATTGTATGTCGGCCCTCGTCGCCATCAATCTGGAGAAAGGGCAACTCGCGCATCAAATAATCCAGGAGCTGGAGATGATGACGCGGGCTCCGGTGCTCCCTTGGTTTAGGAGTCACAGCCTCATCGAAGGTAATGAGTTCGCAGACAGGATCGCTAAGGCAGGATGCTTTAGAGATAGATCACTGAGGACCCCAGTGACCAAGAAAGAAGTTTATAGGAGGATCAGGGGGCAGGTCCAGGACTTATGGTTGGACAGATGGAGGAACAGTGTGAAGGGGAGAAAGGTATTCAATGGGGTAACAACACCCAAGTACCTCTGTAAGGTAATGTCCCACAAACTCATTAGGACAGTTCGGGACATGGGCTCTTCCCCAAGTCTCCACAGATTTAAAATTAAGAGAAACCCTGATTGCGTCTATGGAGAAAGGGATGTGAATGCACGCCACTACGTCTTGGATTGTCCAAGGGTAGTGGGTGTGCAGGAAGAGAGAAGGAGGGCGAGGGGCGCGATCGAGAGTAAGCTGCTGAGAAATCACAGCAAGCTTCTTGAGAAAGCCCACGACGTGGCAGCTGAGCTTTTCCTCAGCTGTGAGTGAACAGAGTCGACCTAGGCTGCCTCCCCGCGGTCCCTGCTGGACACAGTAGATAGTTTCCTATTTTGCTGTGATTAGAGGCCACCGGTATAGAAATCCTTCCAGACACGTTGTCTGGGAGGTGGTGTTTCCAGGTACAATATCCAAGCACTAGCTTGGATACCGTTACTTGGCTTATGAGTTGAACTCATGCCGGCTTGTGGACCGAAAGGTCTGGGTGGCCATCTGCTTCTATGGTGTACCAACTGTGCTTAGGTGGGATCCTCCAGTTCTTGTTTATTTTGGCTACTGTTTTCATTTCTTTAAAAGTAAGTTTATTTTTCTGTAGCAAGGGTTCTTTTGTGCCTTTTTTTCGCTAGCGCATCAGCAGCTTCATTGCCTTCAATGCTAACTTGTAAGGATATCCATTGAAGGTGAATTTTTGAGGTATTGAGAGTTTTTGGAGATAACCAATTAGGTTCCTGCTTACTTTGTCTCTAAGTTCCCCTGTGTGACTCAAGTGTTGTATGACACTTCTACTATCAGTAAGAATCAATATATCGTGATGTTTAGTGCTTCTGATGGATTTTAAAACTTCATAGATGGCTATAAGTTCTGATCTGAAGACTGAGCAAAAATCTGGGTTTCTTCTGTTTATTTTCTCAAAGCCATTTGTGGTTTTAATGAGAGAGCCACTGCCAGTGTGTCCCAACTCGTCTCTGCTACCATCGGTATAGATAGTTATTGCATTTTTAGGAATTTTATATTAATTATTTCTAATGATAATTGTTTTAAGTATTCTGGATTTTGGTATTGTTTGTTGGCGGGTTCGTTTAAAGTGGCATTAAAAATAACATTTTGTTAGTGGTTCGCATGGAGATATTTTTTCAGCTAAATAATATTTTTCCACTTTATATTTTAAAAATCCATTTCTTTTGGCCAGGTGGAGAGGGCCTTCTTTTTTGAGTCTTATATTGGGTTCCCAATTAAGTATGTAATTGAAAGTTCTGTGTTTGTTTTCATAACTCTTGATTTTGTTTATATATTTTGGCAGATTGTAGCATATTCTATTCTTTAAGGGCATAATGTCTGCCTCGTAAAGTACAATATTATTAGGGCAGGTATTTCGAAGACCTGTAATAATTCTAGCTGCATTTAGTTGTATCCTTTCCAGTGTTTTTAGATTTGTTTCAGATGCTGTACCATAGATTTGATATCCACATTCCAAGATAGGTCTCATTAGAGATGTGTAAGATAATTTTAGTGTTGTTGCTTCAGCTCCCCACTCTTCCTGAAATATATTTCAAGATTTTTAGTCGGTCTCTTCCTTTTCTAACAACTCCTTCAATATGTTTACTGGAGTTAATTTCTGGATCCAGAGTGTAGCCGAGATATTTAGGATGTTTATTATATTGCAATTGTTGTTCTTTCAGAATAATATATGGTGTTATTTTGTATAGTTTCTTATCGGTAGTAAAAAGACAGGTTTCAGATTTTTGGGGGTTAAATTCTAATTTATGTTTATTAGCAAATTTTTCTAGGTGGAGAAGAGTCTTCTTCAAATCTCTTTAAGCTTTTTTCCAGTTAGTGTTGCTGCTCCATAGAATAATGTATTCAGCGAAAAGTACAATATTGGTTTTATGTGAAAATTTGTCTTCTATGCCTGCAATAAATAGGGTGAAGAGAGTTGGGCTAAGGACTGATCCTTGTGGTAATCCTTGGTACAAATTGAAGGTTTTAGATAGAGTGCCATTATATTTGACCCTGATGTATATATTTTTAAGGGAATAATTTATCCAAGTGATAGCTTTTCCATCAATTTTGAAATGTTTGTATAATTTTGTAATTAACTTGTTTTTCCATACCTTATCAAAAGCTTGTGTAAGGTCTAAAAAGCAGCTATGGTGTGGTTAGTTGACTTTTTGTTTTGTGCATCTTTTACCTTTTGTGTGAAAATTAAGAGTTGGTCTATTGTCCCATGTCCTTTCCTTAATTCATATTGTTCTTCTGGTAAGAGATTTCTAGTGTCGGGGTGGTAGGTGAGTCGTCTGAGTATAATTTTTTCCATTAATTTGCAGCATATATTTGTGAGGGAGATAGGCCGGTAGTTTATTGGGTCATCAGCAGATTTGTCAAGTTTTTTAATGGGAATTATTGTTGCATTTTTACAGTCTTGAGGCAATTTTCCAGTTTTCCAGGAGTTATTGAAAATATTAAGAAGTCTTTCTTTGCCAATTTTGCCCAAGTTTGATATCATTCGGCGATGGATTCCATATGGCCCAGGAGTCTTGTTTAGATCAGTGTTTTCTAATGCATAAGCTAGCTCTTTGTTATTGATTTTTTTCATGGAAAATATTATGAGTGCTGGTGACATTTTTACAGTCATGAATAATCTTTCGGGCCTTTTTTCAACCTTGATTTTACTACTTATTTGATATGAATTACCTAAAAGATTGGCAGCAATTTTGTCATTAGTTGCTGGTGTACCATCTGTATTCTTAATCATATTTGTGTTTTCAGTTTGTGGCTGGACTCTGTCAATTTGTTTTGCCAAATTAAAAGTTCTGTATTTGGGTTTCTTGGGTTCAAGTTTTCACAAGTTTGTTTCCATTTTTCCCTTTTCACATTTACGAATAATCTTTTTATTTTTGCAATCACAATGTTCAGTTCAGTTCTACAATTTGTTTGGTTTTGGGTGCACTTTTTTGTAGTTCATTTCCTTTAGTTATAAGTGTTTGAATATTTTTTGCCTGATGTGTATAATTTGCAATCCATTTCTTAATATAACCTCTTGGTATTGAAACTTTGGCTGCTTTAATAATGGTGTTTTCGAAAGATATCATATTAGCCTTTTTGAAGTTCCAGAATTTTTCTTAATTGAGATAGTTTTGGTCTTGGTGCTAATTTCTATCAAATTAGGCAAATGATCACTTCCAAAGCCTTTTAATATTTGCTATTTGCATTTGGGTAAAATGTCAGGATAGTAAAAACTTATATCAAGGGCTTGTGCAGTATTATAGCTTGTAGGAATGATGGGTAGGATTCTCATCATTTAAGCACATGAAGGCATTGTCGTCAAATATGTTTGATAGTATTTTGCCTCTTGGGTTTGGCGTAGAACATCCCCATAGTTGATGTTTGGCATTAAGGTCACCTAAAATAATAGTGTTGTCTGTAAGAAATTGATCCATTGTTCCATCGTCAATAAATGTATTGTTTGGAGGGTCCTACATATTGTATATGTTGATGGCTTTGTTTTGATTGAGGTAGACTTTGATACCTTGGGTTTCAAGGTCTAATGTGTTTGGAATATTAACGGCTATGTCCTCATAGTACAAATTATTGATTAAAAATGCTAGGCAACGCACTTTAACAGCATATACAGATGGATCTTCAGACCTTACCCTGAGTAATGGAGGGGCCGGAATTAACATAATACTGCAAGATGGAACAAACATCAAAATCAAAGAGGGAGCAGGACAGATTTCGTCAAACTTCACTTGTGAACTGACAGCTATCTGGAAAGCCCTTGATGTATGCCTTAACCAACCATCCCTGCATCAAGCAGAAGGAATTTTAATATACAGCGACTCCATATCTTTACACACCCAAGATAGTGGACATTGCTGCTGATGTGATGGAAAGATGCATGGATACATCTGAGGCTCTTTATTGGACACGAAAACAACAACGGCATTCCAGAGTAAAATAAATTATCAGAGATAGATACATATTTTTCAAATGAATTAAAATAAATATATTCGATACTGAGTGAAAGTTGAATTTAAAATATTAGAAATTTATTATCTTTGGAAACAAACCGCATCTAAAATATCATTTTTTTTGCTACATGTTTTAATTTGCATTTACCTATTTTACATATCTCTGATTGTATTTGAAAATTGTTAACCAATTCTTCATACTTTTGGCGAAGTGGTGTTTTATTAATTTGTTATTTGATATTATTAGGGTTCTTTCCTGGTATTCAAAAAGGAAAAATACGTGTCGATCAGTTATATTTTTCAATTTATCAAACAATTCGGCCGCTGAATCTCTGATTCTGGTAGAGCGCCATCTGGCGAATAAAATTGTAACTAAAATCAATTTTGAATTTTTCATTATTTTCCATAAAAAATCCCATTGCATCCTGAACACAATGGTGTTTACCGCATTGCTCTAGCGCAAATATTCGCGGAGTTATTAATTTTTAAAATAGTGCGGGACTTTTGGATCACCCTGTAGATTTTCAAAATGTTATTTTTGACGCTTCCCTTACAACCTCTTAACTCTATCCCATGAACCTTTCCTCCCAACTTTTTACATCCATCAAGAGATTATTGTTCGTCAGCCATTTTATTTTTTTTTATTGATTAAACTAACTAGAAGACCCTTCCTCGCTGTACATTTCCCCACAGTGAGCTCAGGAGACCCTGTTAGATTTTTATTTTTTTTCTCTCATCGTCCGGCTCATCATTTTTTCATTTTTCAACTTTTTCTTTTCACCACACAAGCCGGACACAATCAAAATTGACAGCATTGAATCTCTTACACCCACCTCTCCTTTTCCACATCCTTCAAACCTCCCACTACCTTCCAAGGGATTCCAGTTCGCCGAACATTTTTGTTTTTTTTTCATTGATTAATCCGACTGGAACAATCCTTCCTCGTTATATCCATTCCCCATAATGAGTTCAGGATATCCAGCGCGATATATATATATATTTTTTTTCTCATCGCCCGACTCATCATATCAATTCACCATTTTTTCAACTTTTCATTTTTTTTTCTCATAATTCAACCGGGCACAATCATTATGGACAACAGAGATCCCTCTTACCCCTCTTACCTCTACCTCTCCCTTTTACCTCCATCAATCTTCACCTCTTTTCACTGTCTGGGCTAATGATGCAGACGGAATATCTTAGGCCTTCTGTTAATGAAAACAATGCCTCACTTAAACAAGTTCGCATTGCATTGCAGAATGCTTGGGATACTACTTTGCAGAAACATGCTCAGATACCCCCTTTCCCCTTTTCAACCTTAGCGTCACATTATATGTTCAGTCAATAAACTAACTTCAATTTTTCCTCTCATCTTTTATGCAATAAGATATTATTTTCCTTGTACGATTCATTTTACCATATTTACCATGTTGTATTATATACTTTCTCTTAATCTTTTATCATTCATTTTGTGCGTTTTTATTTTTATAACCTTGATTTTTTTTCTCTCATTGATACACCACCATTACAACATCTTTCTCTTTTTAACTTGTAACTTTATAATAATTTTAACTAATTTGTATACAAATTATTTCTTTTATTTTTTTTTATAATACGTTTGTTAGGTTATCATTCATTACATGTCATTCCCCCAACCAAACCTTCATCACCGGGGGCACATTCTGTAGTATATTTTGAGTTATATGGTTCACAACCTTCTTCTGATATTTTTTATATAACCCCTTATCTATATATAAAGATATGTATCGAACAATGGAAGTGACAATAAAACAAAGAAGGTGGAGGTAAACCAGACGACAAAGGCCAGACGAAAACAACCTGGCGCCAGAAAGTGACGTGATTATAGGAACCAATCAGGACGCTCCACCTTATGCGAGCGTCCAATATAAAAGGCCCAGAAATTAGACAAAGGCAGTTGTGTAGTTGTTTTCAGAGCGACGCCGTTAGACGGTCGGCTAGGGCATCCGCGACAGTCTTCGTCCGTGGTCTACCTCTACCTTCTTGGAGTTACCATCTAGACCTGCCTCTGTCTCTTGCTGTCCCAGTGCGGGAATCCCATCACGCACCCACTACCACGACTGCCCAGCACATTCCACATCGGGTTTACTACATATATATATATAGGAATTTTGCCGGGAGGATATTGATATAAAGAGACAAAGGTCGCATCTCCCGTCAAAATAGACGTCAAAACCAGACGTCATCTATTGACCGTCGCCGCAACTAGCGGCCTCGGGTCGGTGACAAAACCACAATACCTGGTTTTGACGTCTATTTTGAAGATAGAGGCGACCTTTGTCTCTTTATATCAATATCCTCCCGGCAAAACTTCCATCTATATTATAGCCATAGATTTAGCCCAGCCACTTTGCCAGCTAAACACCTCTTTGGCAGATTGTCAAGATTCCATTAGATCCCGTGTGGATCTCATGGAATAAAGTCCGCCCTAGACTGACGAGGGCCATTACCCCGAAAACATGGTCTCTAGGTGGACGATTTCAATTTTCCAAAGCTGGTGTTGTGGCTTTGTCACCGACCCGAGGCCGCTAGTTGCGGCGACAGTCAATAGATGGCGTCTGGTTTTGACATCTATTTTGACGGGAGAGGCGACCTTTGTCTCTTCAGATATATATACATTATATAAATAATAAAAAAGATAAGATTTTTGTATTTTGATCATGTTGAGGATTATTGTAATGGTGGTGCAGTCATGGCTAAAATCTTGTGAAAGTATAATAACAAAAATGGTTTTGATCAGATATTGTTTTAATTGAGCTATAGGATAAACATAACTTGGTAAAATTACTGCCTGGCTTAAGCTGTAATAATAAAAAAAAATGAAAAGCGTATTTACATAATGTACAAATGTTTTGGGTCGGCCAATCGGGGAAGAACAACAATGAGTATTTATAGAGAAAGCGCGACCTCTGGCGGTCGATTTAAACAGAGTATTTATATCTATGAAATAATATTTTTTTTTAAATAAAATAATACTTTTATATAACATATATATATGGTAATTTAAACCAACAACCCCATATTGTATATAACTAAAAACAAGATTTTAATGTTGTATAATAGAAACACATCTGTAAATGATTATACGCATTTTTGGCATGTGTCATTATATCATCATATGTAATGTACTTTGTACAAACTGAGTATAAATAAATAAATCTCTGTAATAGATTAAGAGTTGAGCTGAAGCAAGAGATAGAAGTCAGAAACGTCTAAAATCGAGATAGATGGAAGTCACAAAACAACATCTAAAGATAGATTGAAAACTGTCAGGGCGGCGCCAGTTTAGAATTTCACCAGACGATCCACGCCCCTGTCGCATCTGTTGAAATGCAACACTCCTTTTCTCAGAAAATATATAAAAGGCCCACGTCTTTAGCCAAAAATACAGTCTCTTGATAGTTACTTCACCATCTGCTTGAGCTCTCGTCGGTTGTACCCCAGGTCCTCCTCATCCACCATGTAGTCAGTAAGAACTCTTCCATCTCCATCTTTCGCTCCTACCTCAACTTTTATCTGTTCACGGACTTTCTTAATGTAACTGTGTCTTCGTTTTTTGTATGGATATCCCAAAGATTTCCACTCTGCCTCGACCACGACTGCCTGTACTTTGTGAAAACTTTTAAAGGTCTTCCAAGGTGCAGAGAGGTACTGGAAAACTCCCCATCCTGACCCTTCCTCTCGGTCAACACAGTAATTTTAAGTTTAAGTCGACTGGATACTGTGTTAATTTGGGTTGAGTTAAAAAGATAAACTTTTATATCATTATTTTATTTAAGATCCAATTTAAAAAACAGGAAAGTACAAAAAATATTATAAACTACTTGTTTATCATTTACGAGTTAGTAGAGCAAAATCACAGAGTTGTCAAATCATTTTTGGTCATTTATATATATATTCACAATTGCCCCCAGTAAATGACACAAAATGATGATTGATTATCAAATTATATACATATTTCAAATAACTAAGAATATTGCGTCTAACTAGAGATTTTCAAAACAGTTTCAATAGCCTCCGAAAGATGGCGGGGCAAGTCCAGGGAATGTTACAGCTAATTAAATCGACAGCCATTTTATTTGTTTACAAAATTAAATATATAATAAATATATATAACATTACACATTTATTTTAGTCCCTTTGTATTATAAAAACAATATGGCAATATTATCACACAAATTGTACTGTTTGAATATATATCTAGACTTTAAACATTTCTAAGCTAAAACACTTTTCAAAGTCCAGTGAAAACAAAATTCCAGACATTCTAGAGCATTAGACAACTTATTTTTAGTTAAAGCTTTATTTAAAAAATCAGAAAGATTATTTTCAGATTGTATATATTCTACAATGAAATTATTTGAAATAATTCGTTCATGTAAGTAAGAAATATCTCTGATCATATGTGCTCAATTGGCAGATATATTAAAATTTGTACATAGTTTTATAGCTGAAATATTGTCACAGTATATTTTAGTGGGTCAATAGCCATTTTCTAATTGAAATCGTTCCTCAATAATGTATTGTAAATAGATTGACTTCTTATAGCAACTTAACAATGCTTGCAATTCACTATCACAAGTAGAAAGTGAAGGTTGTGTTTGAAATTTAGAGTTCCACACACACACAAGATATCAAATTGTCTCCAACAGTAAACAAATATCCAGTAACTGATTTCTTTTTGTACTTACCATCTTTCCAGCTTGCATCAGAGTAGCCAGTAAGTTGGTATTACCTTTATTGTAATAACATAAGGCAAAGTTAATAGTTTTTTCAAGTATCCAAAAATTCCTTTTAATGCATTAAAATGAACCTCCCTAGGATCCTGTGAATATTTTGAAATCTGTGTCAGAGGAAAAGATAGGTCAGGTCTTGTCTTTACACTTAGAAACAGCAAATTTCCTAGGATTTCTTGGTATTTTTTTGGATCACATTTCTTGGAGTTTTTATATTGTGAAAAATCAATATTTACATCTAAAAGTGTTGATTTAGTTTTGCAGTTTTATTTCAAATTTTATTAAGATATTTTCAATATAAGCTTTCTGGTTAATGAATATTTTGCCATTTTCTTTGTATATTTCCATTCTTAGCAAATTGGTATTTTTAGTATTTTCATTGAGTTTGAATTTATTTTCTATTTTTGATATGGCTTGATTTAGTATATGTGAATCTGAATATAGGGCTAGAATATCATCCACATATATTCCCAGAATTATCTTAGAATTGTTCTTCTCATATATAAATAGACATTTATCTGAGGTTAGATTTTTAAAACCTTCATCTAAAAGATGATTTTTAGGGTGTCATAAAATACTTTGGCTGATTGATGAAAACCATATATTGCCTTCTTAAGCTTGCAAACCATGTTTTATCACCCATTTCAAAACCTTCAGGTTGTAACATATATTGTTTTTCTTGGAGGTCACCATAGAAATATGCTGTTTCAATATCATAATTTTTAAAATCATAATTTTGGATTGCAGCATAACAAAGCAATATTCTGAGTGTATCAGAACTTATAACTGGTGAAAATGTTTGATAGTAATTAATTCCATATTTTTGAGAATACCCAGCTGCAACTAATCTGGCTTTGTATGTTTTTCCTACTATGGGGTCATTTTTAATGGTAAAAATCCATTTGCTTTTGGTTGGTTTTGTTCCTTTAGGAAATGGTTCAATGTCCCATACATGGTGTTCTAATAAAGAATGTATTTCTTTTTTCATGGCTTCTGTCCATTTACTTGCTTGTGAGCATTCAATTGCTTCTTTGTGAGTTATTGGTATATGATTTTGGTACTGAGTCATTAATAGAGCATCATTTGGTGCTTGAATAATTGAAATTTCTTCATATTCTTCTTCACTCAAACTTGGTTCATAATAGAAGCCTGTGTCTGTCTAAAGTTGTATCTTGTATTTGATGCTGGATTCTGAATTTCAACAGATGATTCTTCATCTCCTGATGATGAGTTTGTTTCTTCTTCTTCATCTATCTTGATGATTGAGTAATCTGTGCTGTCTTGTTCATTAAAAGTTAATATTTCTGCACCTTTTTGATTTTCTAAAATGGCAACATCTCTTGTTTCTGTAATTGTAAAATTTTCTGGGTTGCAAATTCTATATGCTTTTCTGCATGAAGAATATCCCACAAAAATGCATGTTTTAGTATTTTTTTTAAATTTAGATATTTTATGTTTAGGTGTTGAGAATTCTACTTTGCATCCAAAAACCTTTAAGTGAGAGACTGTAGGTTTTCTTCCATTGAACATTTCTTCTGGAGTTTTGTTAGTATTATGGTAAGAAGGAGTTCTGGTTTTAAGGTATGTATAGGTTTTCATAGCTTCAGCCCAAATTTTATTGGTAATCCAGATTCTATTAATAGGGCTCTTGTTCCTTCTATTAGGCTTCTGTTAGCTCTTTCACCTCTTCCATTTTGAGCAGGGGAAAAAAGGTAGTTCTTTGATGTTCTATTCCTTTCCTTTTCAGATAGGATTCCAATTCTTGGTTGTTGAATTCAGTACCATTATTACTCCTGAATTTTTAAATCCTTTTATTGGTGGTGTTCTCTATATATTCTATAAATTCTTTAAGTATTTCTTGAGTTTCTGATTTTGCTTTTAAGAATCGAGTGAATAATTTCCTTGAATAGTCATCTAATATAGTAAGAATAAATCTTTTTTTACACCAATATATTATTATTTTATGGCCCCCCAATTAAATCAATATACAAAAGTTCTAATGATTGTGAGGTTTGAATTTTTTCAATTCTTTAAAAGGTTTTCTTGAGTATATAGATTTAATACATGTAATGCAATCATTTGAGTCTCCTTTAGATATGCAATCAAATTTGTATACTAAGTTTTTGTTTTTCATTATAGTCATGTAATTTTCATTAGGGTGGCCCAATCTTTTATGCCAAATATCCCAATTAACTTTGAATACTTTATCTTCTTCATTCCTTGAACCAGAGGAGTTTATTATATAAAAATCATCAATTTTTGGAGCTTCCAATATGACTTGATCCTTGAAATCTATTATAGTACATTTGTCTTTGCTAAAAATAATTCTTTGGTAGTCTTGTACTAATTTTCCTACAGACAACAAATTTTCTTTGATTTGTGGAACAAATAGTACATTTTTGAGGATAAGTAAATTTTCTTCTTTTGTTTTGATTTTCACATTTCCTATAGCTTTGGATTCAATTTGAGTGTCATCAGCAAGAATTATTTTCTTTTCCTTATTTTCTGAATTTTTAAAAGTTCAAAACAGGATGTCATATGGCTTGTAGCACCACTATCAATTATCCATTCCTGTTCACTCTTTTCTTGATTTTTGGCTATCAGACAATTTGCTGCCTTTTCATTATGTGAATTTCCAGTTTGTTTCTGCTGATTTCCAAATTTAGGTTTATAGCCACTTGTGCTAGGTTTGTTAAGATCTTCTCTTCTATTAGTATTGCCTTTATTTTTTGAATTATGCCAGTGACAAAAGTTAATACTTTTGCGGGTTATCACACAAAA
>CP092882.1:36936725-36995527 GCA_030710605.1 Cordylochernes scorpioides | reverse complement strand
GCCTCTCAACTCAAACACCACTCCCCGACTCCACGCATTCCGTTTCAAACCCCCTTTTATGTACAAACATGGCCACATTCGTCCAATGAGAAGGCGTGGGAGATCAGTTCGACTTAACAGATAAACAACATTCTTCCCGCAAACCTGAGAAGATTAAAACTGCAATGTTTGTCAAATAATTTGACACCAGCAGTCATTAGCTTTGTGTCCTATTTTGTTACAGATATAACACTCAAGTTTATATTTAAATTTATTTTTTTGGATAAAATTTCTTTGATTCACTTTGTGATGCTTTATATGCAGATGAGGATGAAAAATCTTTCTCATGGTACCTTTCTTGATACAGGGAAAACTGTGCTTTAATATCTGAAAGTGTAGGATTATTCATCGTATTTATTTGCATGGCAATAAAATTGTATTTTTGTGGCAGGCCTTTAATTACCGAATAGATAAATTCTTCATCATCTATGGTGGCTCCCATAATTCTGGCATTTTCTAATAATTTTCTGATCTATGAAGGTAGTCTTTCCAACTTTCTTCAGGATACATCCAAAAACGAGAAACATTATTCCGTGCCTCAACACTTTTCTTTTTAATGTCTCCTTCATATCTTTTGGTTAAGGATGCCCATATTTGTTTTGATGTTCTGCATTTGAGAATTAATGAAACCTGAGTATCTGTCATGGCACAAGTTATAATACCTTTTGCTTGTGAGTCTTTTATTTTCCATTTTTGTCTTCCTTATTCTTCTCCTGGAGGATCTTCGATCAAAATATTGATCAAATCTTTGCTTTCCAAAATCTAATCAACCCTATATTTCCAACTTGGAAAATTATCACCATCAAATGTTGCAATTGGTATTTCGTTCATTTTATTTTCCAACAATTTTTTGTTTACACTGCGTTACATTGAAAATGGAACATCAAGAAATAGTGGCCAGAAAATTATGCAAATTTCAGGGTAGACGCGCCTAACCGAGTTATGCAAATTATGTAAAATGCGCAGCTCTCGTGCGCACATGGAGTAAAATATGAGGGAAGGAACTTGCAGAAAGGACAGTATTCGTGTCGTTATTTCTTCAAGGAAAATTATTGTAGAAAATTTTTTCTTGTGTCAAAAGACACGTGTAATAACAGAGAATTCCAGGTCATCGTAAACGGAGGCAGTTCAAGCCGACAGACGCTTTTACGAGGGGCATGGTGATCGGACTGAAAAGGGCAGGTTGGTCCATACGTCAAATCGCAGCTGATACACACCTTGGTGCGTCCACGGTGCCCCGACTGTGGAGAAGATCGTTGGAACAAGGAAATGTGGCAATTTATAGGAATGCCGGTGCAACCAGAGTGACGTCAGCACGTGTGGATCGGCGTATCCTTCGACAAGCAATGGCGGCCCCACAAGCCACTTGTACCGCCATCCTGCAACATGTGCAAGACACCCTAGATCATTCCATCTCGACCAGAACCATTTCTCGTCGATTGGTTGCTAATGGCTTGCACTCATGCCGTCCGCTAAGAAGACTGCCATTGACCCCACCGAATAGGCGCCAACGTTTGGAATGGTGCCGGGCTAGATCGACGTGGATGACGGAATGGCACAGGGTCGTGTTCTCAGATGAGTCGCGTTTCTGCTTGTCCAGTGATAGTCGCCGTGTACGCGTGTGGCGTCGACGTGGAGAAAGGTCCAATCCGGCAGCAATTGTGGAACGCCCCACCGTGCGACAACGTGGAATCATGGTCTGGGGCGCAATCGCGTATGATTCCAGGTCACCTTTACTTCGTATTCAGGGCACTATGACGGCCCAACGATACGTTGATGATGTGCTGCGACCGGTGACACTCCCCTACCTTCAGGGGGTACCCAATGCCCTTTATCAGCAGGATAACGCCCGACCGCACACTGCTCGCATTAGCCAACAAGCTCTGCAAGATGTACAGATGCTTCCCTGGCCACCGTACTCTCCTGATCTCTCACCAATCGAGCACGTCTGGGACATCATTGGACGCCGTTTGCATGCCTTGCCACAGCCGCGTTCAGAAGACGAACTGTGGCAAATGGTTGAGAGGGAATGGAGAGCCATCCCTCAGGACGCCATCCGTACTCTGATTGACTCTCTACCTAGACGTGTTGCTGCGTGCATCGCCGTCCGCGGTGGTCCTACTTGCTACTAAGCCGACGCCGTTCTCGCTCTGTATTATGACTATCATTTTGAAATAAAGATCACTTATTGTTCGTCCCTGTCTCTCTCTGTCTGCCGAGTTTCATCACTTTCTGGCCACTATTTCTTGGTGTTCCATTTTCAATGTCACGCAGTGTATATTGAATATTAAAGGGAAAAAAATACAATATATTGTTTTAAAGATTTTCTCTAGACAACAAAATTTATTTTTCTTTACGCATAAATACCGATTAGGCTTAAGTCTTTTGCTATTATTTCCCCCTATTACAATATTAAAAAAAAAGCCACAGTCTGCTACCAATTGTGTTAATTTGGGTTGATTTAAAAATATAACCTTTTTATTTCATTATTTCATTTAAGATCCAATTTAAAAAACAGGAGAGTACAAAAAATATTATAAACTACTTGTTTACTATTTACGAGTTAGTAGAGCAAAATCACAGAGTTGTCAAATTATTTTTGGTCATTTATATATATATTCACAGATATCTCATCACAGATTTAGTCGACAGGATTCTACAAGAGTCACAGTAACTAATTACAGTTAGTCGACAGGATAACCAAAACGAAGAATGACCAACGAAGAATGACACAACAAAGAAGGTAAGAAGCCTGTCCAGATAGAAGCGAGAAAGAGCGAAGATGGAGGAGCAAATCGACCATTTCAACGATACGACTGAGCAAGCTACCCCAAACAAGAAACGACATTGGAGGAACAAACCGGCCATTCCAACGAAACGACAACGCAATCTCTCCCCAACAAGGGATATTTACGTAAGAAACACCGCCCCAAGAGACCTCCGCAGACCCGCTAACAGATCGCCAACGCCGGGATGAAGCTGTCTGACCACCCCAACGACACAGTCGAAATTCCCGCAAGTCATGGAAATCGAGGAGCGAAGTAGCGCAAACCCAGTGACAAGTTCCCCACCTTCGTCCTAACATCATTGAGACAATGCTCAAGGCGGCAAGCCGCAATCAGCTTTACAGAAGCTACAAGCTTCTACAAGCCCTACATGGAGCGACTTCCACGTCAGCAGGAAAACAACTAAAGACCAAGTCTCCTGACTGAACTTTCATCACACAACTGTAAGTTTTTCAAAACCTACCTTAACTTTATCCTCAAGTTCACAACTTGATTCCCCATAAATGTTGTATTTATATTTTCACTTTAGCATTTTAAAATCAATTTTTACCTTTTTTATAACATTTTTTATTCAATTTTTAAAACTTTTAACTTCTCATTTATCAAATTTACTTTAATTTTAATCAAATATAGAATTTCAATTCACGGCTCTCAATTTAAAGAAAATTTCGCCAATCACACTACATGTCGTTTCCTAAATTTATCTAAAATGGTACTATCCAAATCTACAACTTAAAAAAAATCATCATTATTTTCATATTTTTAAAAAAATCTCATCATTTCATAATTCAAAACCTATTTTAGTTTTTCTTATTAGTTATCTTTATACCAAAACACCCATTTTTCAATCAAATACTTAAAAATTTTCAAAAATCATTGTCATATTCACCATTTAATGTAAACGTCCCAATTCAAAATATTCTTGTCAGTATCACGATCATTTTAACTACCATAATCAACGATTTAAAAAATATATTCAAATTTTAAATATGAATTAACATAGGTGAAACGCATTTTTTTATTTCAGAAATATTTTGTGATTTCTCTCCTGAGATACAATATATCTTCAAAATCACAAATAGAAAAATAACTGTCCTTCCCCAAAACAAGTTAATATTCGAGGATAAATACACTCTCTCGTACCTTCCTTTTACATGCATAATTAATCAACCATACATCTCTCTCAACCAACGTTACAACACCCTCACATTACTTTCTTCAATTGGTAACAATTTTTAGTGCGCGACTTAACACACAAATCCAATTTCGAGCCACACGAGCTCCATATCGTCGCCACAATAAAAATGTTCACATTAAGCGTGCCACATTCACTAACAGCCAAAATATCTCGATATGTGTTCGTACAACCACCACCCAGGACTAGTAAATTTGTCATTCATGGTGAAACAGGTTAGATTCTGTACCAAACAGCGACTTCACGTGACACCTTTTCATTCACAATTTTTCACTTCGTGTCACAGCGCCACACCACAAAACTTTTCACTTTTCAGGCCAAAGACGACTTCATGTCTGTGACACATCTCACCCCAAAGCGTTTCCACGTCGAAAGTCGTACTTTTACCACACATCTAAACCTGACATCACTGAATAACATTTTTACTAGGTCTAAACAACGTCGAAACACAACAACTACGAACATTGAGAAAACTATATTTTCAAATAGACAAGAAAATTGCCAACCTCGACAAAAGAAGAAAGCCAGTTTCAAGTGATGACAAAAATAACAAACACCCCAATAATACCGAGAAAGATAGAAAGTGGACGCCCTTTAGGGGTCACTCCCCCAAGTCGAATCTATTTCAGTTAAATGTCCCCGCTCAAGGCAGATGTTCTTGACCGCTATCTTCATGATCGCCATTTTTATTAAACACATGTTTCACACTAACCATTCAGGTTTTCTTATAAATCTCACCAACGCCTTAATCACAACACAACATACATTAAACATTTTACATGTTAATTGATATCACCAAATAAAACAATTTGGTTAAGTCTTATATAGACTTTATATCGGAAAAGAGATATAATTATCTACATATCACCTTTTTGGATAAACGAGAATATTGTTCAATTTTACACTACTTAACATTTATCTAATCATTATGATATAATCTTCAATATTATTTTCTAATTTTTGTATAAAATCTTGAATAATTATTTTTATTTTTGCCTTTCAATTATATAATCAATTTTTAGTCCAACATTATTTTAAAAAAATAATCAAATTTACTTTTATTTTTCATGATATTATTTTAGTATTTTAAATCATTTATTTGCTTTAAAAATCATTTTAAATTAATTATTATATCTTTTATATATTACATGTTTGATTTTGTCCACTTATACTTTTTTTTTTATCCGCAATCATATTTCTATATTTTTATTCACTATATTTTATATTTGTTTAAATAGTTTTATTAAATGACAATGTTTATCATCAACTATCGGGAATGCAACAACCGCTTACAACAATCATATTCTTTAACCAATTCCCTATACTTTATTAGAACTATCTTTTTCAGCCATTGCTTCACTTCATTGTAGAAAAACAACAGCACTGCTTGGCATTTTTTTTATTTCGTAATTTTAACAAACTCTTTGAACACAGTTCCCCAGATTTAAAAATCCCGAATTCTGGCCTCAACACGCTAAAGAGTTCATTTCAATCATCCGCAGAGCACAGTCACCAACGCATGCACAAAGCGTTCACTTTTTTCAACTTTCAACTTTTTTTTCAGCTCTAGCGGACCACAATCAATCTTTGATTTCATGTCAAGTCAGATCACCTACTGTCGCTACAATTCTACTTATCGCATGGCTCTACCACCCCTTTTAATCGCATTAATAAGCAACTTTTCTTCAACAACTTTTAACCTAGTAATCCTAAAATTGTGACAAAGCACTGTAACCCTTATATAGGATCGCAAGTTAAACATTGCCAAGGAAGAGGCTCAAGTCTATATCCTCGCTTTGCATCTGGATCTGATTATTTGGTTTACATGTGTAATGCTTACAATTGCATATTCTTCAACTACTAATCCACTCCAACGCCCGCCAATATTCTCTTAGAATGTGAATTTTTATGTCATCATTTTATTTTAATCATCATTTTTTAAAATCAAACAAAAATGTAATTTTTATATCACATTTATATATCCAAACAAATCATTCTGTTATAGCCATTTTAAACCCTCACAGTTCAAATTATTTAAAATAAATTTGAATTACTTACCTGTGTTAGAGAGGCTTTACCCGCTTAAACCCGGATAAACCCTTTCACTCCCGGGGCCCATCTATGGTAATTTAAACCAACAACCCCATATTGTATATAACTTATAACAAGATTTTTATGTAGTATAATTGAAACACAACTGTAAATGATTATACGCATGATTGACATGTGTCATTACATCATCATATGTAATGTACTTTGTACAAACTGAGGATAAATGAATAAAACTCTGCAATAGATTAAGAGTTGAGCTAAAGCAAGAGATGGAAGTCATAACGTCTAAAATCGAGCATATAGCAGTCCCAAAACAAGGCCTAAAGATGGAAACTGTCACGGCGCCAGTGTCCAATTTCGCCAGACGATCCACGCCCCTGTCGCATATGCTGTAATGCAATACTTCTTTTCTCTGAAAAGGTATATAAGGCCTCCTCCGTCTTAGCCAAAAATATAGTCATTTGACAGTCAGTTCACCATCAGCGCAAGCCCTCGTCGGTTGTCAGCAAGGTCCTCCTCATCCACCATGTAGTCAGTAAGAACTCTTCTATCTCCATCTTTCGTTCCTAGCTCAACTTTTATCTGTTCACGGAACTTTAGTGCAACTGTGTCTTCATTTTTGTGTATGGACATTCTCAAGCTTTCCACTCTTCCTCGACCACGACTGCTTGTACTTTGTGAGAACTCTTAAAGGTCTTCCAAGGTTCAGAGAGGTACTAGAAAACTTCACATCCTGACTGTTCCTCTCGGTCAACACAGTATAGCGAGAGTTGACAGGGACTCACACCACAGATTAAGTCGACTGGATGCCTCATCTTAGATTTAGTCGACAGGATTCTGCAATTTATATATGTCATAATATATGCTCTTCCAGGAATAATAAAGTAAATCTACAGTCGACCAGAGAGAGAGAGACGTAGTCGATAGAAGGCAACTAAGTTACGGCCATTTTGAACCACTGGCCACATTCCAGGGGGCGACCGCAGGGCTTTTCTTGGAACCCACAGAACTATTTTTGGATAGTCGGGGGGTGGGAAACACAGACGGTCGTTCAGCGCACAGCCCCTCGCACTACCTCTCTCTCTCGGATGGCTTCCAAATTCCTCTACCAATTTGAGGCGTGATTATTTCCCTTTCCCCACCACATTATTACCACTATATTGCCACATTGAAAGTCGACAGGATCATATCACAGAAGAGTCGACAGGATAAGACCTGGCCTGGAAGCAAATCCCTCATATACCGGAGTATGAAGAAACAAGAAGCCAAGCCACCATGATCGGCCAAACCCAACTCAACTGTAACCACTCCTCTTCGAGCCCTCAACCCCATTCTTCGCCAACCTTTGAACAGTGATCCCGAAGAAGTATTCACCTACGACGGAGATGGAGCTGCCACGCACTTTTTCCAGCACTAGATCTGCCCAAGAACGATCGCCGTGCCAGAGCAGGACACCTCCCACCATCATGGATAAGACTCCGCCATATCCCTGCCGCTACTGTGATGTACAACACTGGTACGCACAGTGTCACAGACAGAACTCTCCCGAAGCTCAATGAACTTACCTACTCTCTAAACCAGCATAACCTGTAAGTGGAATTGTTTTAACCCCTACCATTCATTCTTAAATAAGTCATTCCTTGTAAATTGTCCCAATATTTACATAATTAGCTCCATTTATTCTCTCCACGCCTATTAACAATGATTTTATTCTCCATACTATTTATCTAGATATTTGTAACTCATTTAACTAGTTACCTTACCAGTAGAATTTAACAATCATCATTTTAATTAAATGATTTCCATTTTAACGTAACTTAAAAAAAAGGAATTCCACCTATTAATGCTTTACGATTTTTACTATTAACAATAGATTTTTCATAATCAATTTACCTATGAAAATATGCCTCCAGCACCTAAACTTTTGTATACCTATTTGTATATGACCTCTCCTACTTGTAAGCACGGCTCACGAAAGATAATTTCTTTCCCTAAACGACGCAAAATTCACCCTGTAATTCAGGCGTCGAAGAATTCCAGCCACCACGTGACTCTTGCTTACAACCAACCCAGGGTGACTCTTACCTATCTTCCCCTGAATGCACCTCTCATTCTTACAACTTTGTTAACCTTATACCAGCTCAGGACCTTTTATAGAATTATTGATTAATCAATTATCGAACTTCTATATTGTCTTCTCAAAATCCTAATCTTCGCCCTTCATTTATGATAATTATTAAATAAAAACAAACGATAGCAATGCGTCTCTTTATACATAAAATTTTTAATATGCTAGCATATTAAAAATTTTATGTATAAAGAGACGCATTGCTATCGTTTGTTTTTATTTAATAATTTATAGCAATTCTTTTGTCTATTTATGATAATATATTTCGTAGTTCATCTCTAACCTATCCACCGACCCACACCATCTAGCCAATGGTGTGTTCGTCACAGGATGCAGATTGACTAACTGCTAGATATTTATCAACTCCTTGTTGTTCTCACTTGAACAATCTGCATCGAGCGGCACAGTTCGCTTCTTCTTCTCGCGCCACACGTTCGCCACACGGACCCTGTCTTCAAATCTATGTTTGTCCCTTGTCCAAACCAGCACGATATAGCCTACCTCCGATATTTCCCACGGAGGTACGTTAAACATCGTCGCTGATTCTGTCCGGTCCGTCATCATTTCGCGCAAAATGGGTTTTACGTTCAACCCACCGCGAAATCATCGCCTTGCACAAGCTCCCACGAAGGTTCAAACACCTCGTGTCCGAGCAGCTTGTCACTTGTAACGGACAACGCAGTCCTCGTCCCAATTTTTGGCACTGTGCGCGCATACTTTCCGCAAATTAAATATAAGTCAATTCGACTTCCTCACCTACACACGGGACTTTTCCCCTCGGACTCGCTACACAAGTAACTGCATAGATAAGGTAGAATGGCCCAGGGCAAGTTTCCCCTCGCTTTGTTCGCCAAGGTTCTAACATTGTATGTAGTTTTATATTTACCTCAGTCCTGAGCTCACACAATTGTCAATCTCAATCTCATTTCCCGTACTCTACACCTATAGCATAGAAAGCCCATGGCAAGTTTCCCCTTGCCATGTCCCCCTGAAAAATATCTTAAAGTGTAGAGTTCCCCAGTCTTAATGATCTTCAGAATTTCATCATATGTATGTGACTCTTCTTCTCCTTGTTCACACTCCTCAATAACATTTTCCTTATAATACATTATATGTTATTGTATATAGCCTTTGTAGCTTTGATATTATCCAAAATCCCCTTAAATATCAAACTCTCCGGTGTTGTAAAACTGCTTGTAAATAAAATTTACTTGTGTACTATACAATATTTTATTTACATAAAACTATGTGTCACCATAACCTTAATTAATTTCAACTGTAAAATTATTTTCTCTATTCCTGGCTTCACCAGCTTTAAGTATACTTAAACCATGTTCAGCCTTCTTCAACGGGGGCCATATGTCATAATATATGCTCTTCCAGGAATAATAAAGTAAATCTACAGTCGACCAGAGAGAGAGAGACGTAGTCGATAGAAGGCAACTAAGTTACGGCCATTATGAACCACTGGCCACATTCCAGGGGGCGACGGCAGGGCTTTTCTTGGAACCCTCAGAACTATTTTTGGAAAGTCGGGGGGTGGGGAACACAGACGGTCGTTCAGCGAACAGCCCCTCGCACTACCTCTCTCTCTCGGATGGCTTCCAAATTCCTCTACCAATTTGTGGCGTGATTATTTCCCTTTCCCCACCACATTATTACCACTATATTGCCACATTGAAAGACGACAGGATCATATCACATATATATATATATATATTATTAAAATAAATATTTTTGTATTTAAATTTATCTTTATTTCTTTGATTATTTAAATTCAAATTATAAAATTTGTAAATTGTTATTAATTAATAGAGAGAGAGAGAAAAAAAATCCTTTACTTCTTATACATCATCCATATATATTTATAATTAATAACAATAAAATTTAACAACGTAACGTCTTTTGCAGTCGGCTTTTACACGTCATTTAGACATACTCTAATTTGTATATAGAATAATAGAAGTGAGAATATATTTAATAGTATAATTTTTAGTAGTTAGAGAAAAGAGAGAAAGACAGAACCATGCACTTTTATTCAAACTAATAATAAGAGAAAATTTTTTTTGTAAAGAAGGTAGATAAGATTGTTAGTATATATATATATATTTTTTATATAATTTTATATTTTATCCTTTTTTATATGATTTTTTAATTTTTTTTATTTTATAATATAAATATATCTAGTTGTATTTAGTAATAAATCTATAATATGAATTAACTTTTGTTATAAGTTTGGTTATTATGTTTTGAAACCCTAATGGTAGACCAGACATATACAAACAAATTTTAAATGAATTGATTAAAGGAAAGAGAGATCTGCTCGACCGGAGATTTTCAAATAGAAATCAAGCGACATTTCACTCCTGTTCTATTATGTCATAGAACTCTCTTCAACCAGATTCTATGTGTTAATATTAAGTTGCTTCAGTGAAACATTTATATGAAGAGGTCCAACAAATACAAGTGTTAAGGAACTTCCAACTGTAAACCTACCTTGTCCGCGACGTCCTCCTCTGTAAACAACTATTTTTGGCTGACATCTGTTGCGGGGGGGGGGGAACACATGTCGTTCCTTCAAAATTATAGTGCTTATTCAGAAATTTTTAGAACAATAAAATTTATGTTAATTAAAACTCGCTAAAAATTGCCTAAGAAAGAATTGTCAAACTTGTCCCTCTCTTAAGAACCATGACACATTTCAAACGACTAGTTGTAAATTAGTAAATACTATTTATAAATTAACATGCCAAATTTGTCAATTATCATATATAGGACAAACGTGTAATCCATTAAATATACGAATAAACCTACATAGAAACCATGCTAAAAATCAATTGGTAATATATATATGAAAGAACACAATCAATTACATACTTTTAACAACTTTAAGATAGAAATACTAGACATATGTCAAAACAAAAAACAACGACTATTATTAGAAAACAACTACATTTATAAACACAACACATTAATCCCTTATGGACTTAATGACGAATTAAACAACACATACAAACCACAAACAGAAGAAATTTCAACTTATGAAATCAGCTGCAAATACAAAAAAAATGAACTTAAAACTAAACCTAATAAAACTAGAGGTAAAACTACCAATAAATTAGGTTACATTGTATTTGAAGAATTACTGGACCCAAAACAAATGTATACTAACAACTTCATCGATAAATTTATTAAAACATTATTTAAACTAAATAATAATAAATTTATCAAACTTATAGAATATATTAAAATTCATAATCTGACTAACAGATTAATAGATATCACACACGACATCTTTAAATACAGAAAAAAATTAAACAATCTACTAATAACATTAATTTTATCATTAAATTTAATAACAATTTATTTAATCATATTAAATTTAATGATATTTTTAATAACCAAAACATCAATAATCTTTTCCCTATAAAAAATTTGAATTTTAAAACAATCTGGAGATACAACAAAAATATAGGTAGTTTAGTTTGCAATTATAACCAATTTATTAATAATTTGGCAAATTTTAAAAAAATTAAATGTAATTGCAACAACTATATTGATAGATATAAGTTCTCAGGTCATATATTAACTAGCAATTTTTCTTTTTTAAATCCAGAATATCAGGATATTTTAAATAAAGGGTATAAATATATACCTCAAATTAAACACAATTATAATAATACAATTAAATCTATATTAAAAGATATAGATATTTTCATAAATAAAACTAGTATGAAATACAGTATTCCAGAATTTACTTTTCTGGAATGGAAACATAATATTAAAAAGCAAATTATAAATTATTATAATAATACACTTAAATACACAAAACCTAATTCAGATATTCCTTCTTTTAAAGAAAATATAATTAAATTACAGAAGGACTTTATTATCACTCCTATAGATAAATGCTCCAATAACTTATCTATAATTTGTAAAAATCTATACCACGATATACTAAAAAAGGAAATTGATAATAATCATAAATACACTTTTGCGAGAACTACAGCCACAAAAATCAAAAAAGACATCAAAAACGTTGAAAATTCACTAAAAATTTATAATTACTACAAAAATCCAAACATACCAAAGTTCTATATAATTCCTAAACTACACAAAAAACCAATTTCTTTCAGACCTATCACATCTGGTATAAATTCAGTTATAAAAAACATTGATATACAATTAGCTGATATTGTTACTTTGGATTAGAATAGATTTATTCTTGTTTTTTGGTCAATGTTCAAATTAAAAATTCTACCTCAAAACACGCGGAAAAGCAATTTGGTTAATAATGAAATAAGAGAATTTATTTCTAAAGAAAAATATGATATGATTATAGTTCAAGAACCATATAGTATTAATAATGAAGTAATCTTTAATATGCGTTCAAAAATATATTTTGCAAATATACCGGGAGTTCCAATATATACCGCAACAATCGTTACAAACCCTTTCTTATCATGTAAATTAATTAAAGAGTTTTCAAATTAATTTGCAACCACTATATCAGTACAAACTACTAAACGGCAAATTATTCTTTCAAATATTTATAAACACCCTAATAAAATGGATACCTGTCATGTTCAATTCCTTGATAAATTAATTAAAAATTTTAACACAAATCCATTGATTTTAGCTGGAGATTTTAACGCTCGAAGTCAGATGTGGTTTGATAATATTATTAATCAAAACGGTAGAAGACTTCAACCTATAATTGATTTTCACAATATGCTCATACATAACAATCGAAACAAAACATGTCGAGGATTAAGTATAATAGACCTTACTATTACTAATAGTCATGCTCATGTACTTGTTAATGGATGGAAAACGTTAAATCTTTCGCAAATCACAGACCATCACGCAATATCATTCGACATTAGTCTGGAAACAGAAATTTTATTACATGAAAATAATTCTACATGGTATTTTCAAGAAAAAAGAGCCAATTGGCAAAAATATGAGCAGGCAATCAATGTGTCTAGGATAAATGTGGCAATGATGAAATTAGGTAAAATAGTAAATATAAACGATATAAACTGTGTAGTTTCTCACATAACTGACATATTAATTGAAGCTGCATATGCATCTCTACGATTAAAACCAAAATATTTAAATAATAATCCATTTAATTGGTGGACGGATGAACTGGAACTTTTTAAAAATCATTTTAAATATGTTCGAAATCTATATTATCGGGGTAAACGGTCTAATAGACAGCTAGTTGATGAAAAAATGTATAAGGAAATACGAAAAAGGTATATGAATATTATTGAAAAAACAAGAAATGTAAGCTGGAGGGTATTCCTGGAGGAAGTTGAAAATACATCTCCTTTTGGTAATACTTACAAAACTTTTAAACAAAAAATTTCTCCTAGGTCTTTTGATTTACCAATTCTAGATGTATCTCAAGATGTGCTCGAATCAGAAATGAAAAATCTTTTATCTTCTCTATTTCCGAAGGACTGTCAATCTTCTGACACAAACTATCATGAATTAATCAGAGACAAGAGTTATACTTTTTCTAATGATAAAATCATTTATTTTGATAATATTCAAATCTGTTCAATAATTAAAAAACTTTAAAATGGCAAGGCTCCAGGAATAGATCATATAAGCAATCAGATGATCAAAACGGCAGTTCATCATATATCTCCTGTGTTAACAAAATTGTTCAATGCTTGTATGGGACTTAATTATTATCCGGAGGCCTGGAGAAAGTCAGCAGTAATGATTATAAAAAAACCTAATAAAGAAAATTATAAAGATCCGAAAGCCTACCGCCCTATAAGCTTGTCTTCTAATTTAGGTAAAATTTTTGAAAGTCTAATTCATATTGAACTTTTAAATCATATTAATAGTAATAATGTTATGCATCCTGCTCAACATGGATTTACACAAGAAAAATCAACAATCTCTGCTTTACAAGAAATAACTAAATTAAGTCTTTTGAAAAGAGAAACAGAAAATACGGCAATAGTAACAGTGGACATCAGCGGAGCTTTCGACAACGCATGGCATCCGGCAATTCTCCAACAATTGGACAAGGCAAATTTTCCAGCGGTACTTATAAAAATAATTAATTCTTACTTTGAAGACCGGAGTGTAGAGTTTAAATATACTAATGTAAAGTGTATAAAAAAGATAAATAAGGGATGTGCCCAGGGTGGTATTATTTCTCCTATTCTTTGGAATATATTACTTAATGATTTCAACTTATCTTTTAACGAAAGTTTTGCTAGAGTGATTGCTTTCGCGGACGATGTAACATTTGTGGTATGGAGTTCAAACATCTATGCTCTTCAGTATAATATTACCAAATGTTTAATAAAAATCAAAGCATGGTGTGAAAAGGTAAAACTTTCACTAAGTCCAAACAAAACAGGTATACTCTATCTACATAACTATGAAAAATTGCCCATTAATTTTGATGGAAAAATAATTCAACCATCAGAAACTGTTAAAATTTTGGGAGTTATTTTTAAAAATCATAGACAAAGGAATAAGATTAATTTTGGAACACATGTTGACAATATAATTATGAAAGCTACGAAACTTAAGAATATATTATTCTCATTATGTGCACGTACTTGGGGCATTGATACTCGACGTAGATTGATCTTATATAAAGCTATGATACGCTCTACAATAAGCTATGCATCAAATATTTGGTTTCCTTTTATCACTGCAGCAAAAAGATCCAAGTTGAATTCTATACAATATCAAATTTTTATTAGATGCATTCATGCTTATAGGACTTCATCTTCTTACATCACACATATACTAGCGAAAACCCCTTTACTGTCCGATTATCTTGAATTATTACAAACAAAGTATAATATGACAAATTCTCTCACAGATCGAACACTCAAAAAACCCCTTCAAAAAGAATTAAACAAACTATATCTGGATCTAAAATTTAAGTTTTATCTTTCTCAATCTAATGAACTGTTCAAGAAATTCTTTCCAATTGCTGTCCGAAATTTCATTTCCTCTGATAAATTCACTACATTATTCTTAACTGGCAAAGGACCCTTCTTAAGTTTCCTATTCAAACTGAATGCTATCAATGATCCAACATGTGAATGCCGCTTAGATGTTGAATCACCAGAGCATCTTCTTTTATCTTGCCCTCTGACTAATCAAATTGTATGTAGATACTTTGAAACATTACCAAATTCTCTTTGTGTATATACTCTATCTTATGAGAACTTTGTTAAGTTTAGAACTATTTGTACAATAATTTACAAAACAATACTAATCCATCGTGTAAATAATTAATCATATATATATAAATAATACTAGCACAGCACAATAGTCCTTTGGACTTCGTGCTTTTGTAACAATAAATAAATAAAAAAATAAAAATTCAACACTAAAATTTATTATAAATAAATTAACTAATAAATATAACTTAAAATTTATCGACTCAAATAAAAAAAATCATTAACTATTTAATGAACAGTTGGATAAACATTGAAACAGTACACACATTTGATTTTGAGGACCTATATTCTAAAATAAATTTAAGAGATCTAAATAACAAAATAACCAATTTATTTAATGAATTCATTAATGGCAAAACTTTCTACATTAAAATTATTCATAACAGATATAAAACAATTAAATTAGATCTTAAAACAGCAAAAACTCTACTAGAAACATTTTTAAATTTTAACTATAGAGAATTTAAAAATAAAATATATATTCAATCAGAAGGCGTTCCTATGGGAACTTCATCAAGTCCTTTATTAGCTATTCTAATACTCTTCTTGTACGAAAGAGAATACTTTCTACCAAATAATGTTAATTGGCAAATGTTCCGTTATGTAGATGACATTATTATATTTAATAACCCAGAGTTTAAAAACATAATACCTGAAATATATCCTAAATACTTGAAACTTAAGAACAATGAAAAAATTAATAGAAACAAAAAAGTTAACATTTTAGACCTAAATATAGACCTTACAAATAATGCTATTAGAATTTATATTAAAAAAAGTAATTATAATTTCAACATTATAAAATACTGTAATATAAATTCTAATATATCATTAAATTGCTGTAAAGGTATATATTTTAGTCAGTTTCTAAGATTTTATAGAATAAATAATATATTAGAAAATTTCATAGAAGATGTTAAAAATTTAAACATGGAATTTATTAAAAACAAATTTAGTATTAGACAAGTAAAATATTTCAACAGTATATCAATTATAAAATATTTTAAAAAAATAAATGGAAGTATCCATTTATTAAATCAACTTTCTATAATTTCCCTCAATAATAACTAATACAAATTTATAATCTTTAACAGTTGATTAAATTTAAATTATATAACTAATTTGAAGATTTTCCACAAGATTTTTAAAGTGATATTGTTTGGAATTCATTTTGTTTAATCTCCAATTTCTGGGGAGGAAAATGGAAATTAAATAAAAATGAATTTTCAAAAATAATAGCTTTATTAATCATCTAATATTTAGCCTTTTTAAAGGAATATTGAAAGATAAATAATGGTTAAATTAGTTATATTAATATAACTAACTGTAAAGATTATAAAGTTTGGATTTCTTCCCATAACCATTTTCTTTCTTCTTTAGCTGTCTTATTGTTCTAAATATTTCTGAATAAGCACTATAATTTTGAAGGAACGACATGTGTTCCCCTCCCCGCAACAGATGTCAGCCAAAAATAGTTGTTTACAGAGGAGGACGTCGCGGACGAGGTAGGTTTACAGTTGGAAGTTCCTTAACACTTGTATTTGTTGGACCTGTTCATATAAATGTTTCACTGAAGCAACTTAATATTAACACATAAAATCTGGTTGAAGAGAGTTCTGTGACATAATAGAACAGGAGTGAAATGTCGCTTGATTTCTATTTGAAAATCTCCGGTCAAGCAGATCTCTCTTTCCATTAATCAATTCATTTAAAATTTGTTTTTATATGTCTGGTCTACCATTAGGGTTTCAAAACATAATAACCAAACTTATAACAAAGGTTAATTCATATTATAGATTTATAACAAAATACAACTAGATAAATGTATATTATAAAATAAAAAAAAATTAAAAATCATATAAAAAAAGGATAAAATATAAAATTATATAAAAAATATATTTATATATACTAACAATCTTATCTACCTTCTTTACAAATATTTATTTTTCTCTTATTATTAGTTTGAATAAAAGTGCATGGTTCTGTCTTTCTCTCTTTTCTCTCTAACTACTAAAAATTATACTATTAAATATATTCTCACTTCTATTATTTTATATACAAATTAGAGTATGTCTAAATGACGTGTAAAACCCGACTGCAAAAGACGTTATGTTGTTAAATTTTATTGTTATTAATTATAAATATATATGGATGATGTATTAGAAGTAAAGGATATTTTTTTTTCTCTCTCTCTCTATTAATTAATAACAATTTACAAATTTTATAATTTGAATTTAAATAATCAAAGAAATAAAGATAAATTTAAATACAAAACTATTTATTTTAATAATTAATTTAGATTTAGCTTGCTAATCTAATCAAATCTACTCGATATAAATTATCATTCTTATCAGTTTACTCTTTAAATTTTAAATATAGAATCACTATTATATTTTTATTATATAGTTTTTACACTATATTAATTCATATGAGCTTGCTCTATGATATATTCTTATATATAATATAATATACAAATTAAATTATATTAGAAATTATAATATTAATAAAACTCCATACAGATTTTAATTATCTTTTATTATTTGATTATGAAAAAGTAAATTATAAAAGTAATTTTAGAAATAATAACTTCTGAACTTTTGTTTTTTTCAGTGTTTAGTTAGTTTAAAGATGTTTTTTATCAGTTATTCTTAAAAATATAACAGATAACAAACAGTAATATCTATATTTTTATAGATTAAATATTCATTTTATTACAAATTTAATCACCACAAAAACAATTAAGAAAATATATTTAAAAAAAAAAATTTCATAAGAATAACAAACTAAAAAACTAAAAAAAACTACAAACATATTAGGGTTAGCACCTCTTTTATGTTAATTAAAACTCGCTAAAAATTGCCTAAGAAAGAATTGTCAAACTTGTCCCTCTCTTAAGAACCATGACACATTTCAAACGACTAGTTGTAATTAGTAAATACTATTTATAAATTAACATGCCAAATTTGTCAACTATCATATATAGGACAAACATGTAATCCATTAAATATACGAATAAACCTACATAGAAACCACGCTAAAAAATCAATTGGTAATATATACATGAAAGAACACAATCAATTACATACTTTTAACAACTTCAAGATAGAGATACTAGACATATGTCAAAACAAAAAACAACGACTATTATTAGAAAACAACTACATTTATTAACACAACACATTATTCCCTTATGGACTTAATGACGAATTAAACTACACATACAAACCACAAATAGAAGAAATTTCAACTTATGAAATCAGCTGCAAATACAAATAAAAATGAACTTAAAACTAAACCTAATAAAACTAGAGGTAAAACTACCAATAAATTAGGTTACATTGTATTTGAAGAATTACTGGACCCAAAACAAATATATATACTAACAACTTCATCGATAAATTTATTAAAACATTATTTAAACTAAATAATAATAAATTTATCAAACTTATAGAATATATTAAAATTCATAATCTGACTAACAGATTAATAGATATCACACACGACATCTTTAAATACAGAAAAATTAAACAATCTACTAATAACATTAATATTATCATTAAATTTAATAACAATTTATTTAATCATATTGAATTTAATGATATTTTTAATAACCAAAACATCAATAATCTTTTCCCTGTAAAAAATTTAAATTTTAAAACAATCTGGAGATACAACAAAAATATAGGTAGTTTAGTTTGCAATTATAACTAATTTATTAATAATTTGGCAAATTTTAAAAAAATTAAATGTAATTGCAACAACTTTATTGATAGTAATAAGTTCTCAGGTCATATATTAACTAGCAATTTTTCTTTTTTAAATCCAGAATATCAGGATATTTTAAATAAAGGGTATAAATATATACCTCAAATTAAACACAATTATAATAATACAATCAAATCTATATTAAAAGATATAGATATTTTCATAAATAAAACTAGTATAAAATACAGTATTCCAGAATTTACTTTTCTGGAATGGATACATAATATTAAAAAGGAAATTATAAATTATTATAATAATACACTTAAATACACAAAACCTAATTCAGATATTCCTTCTTTTTAAAGAAAATATAATTAAATTACAGAAGGACTTTATTATCACTCCTATAGATAAATGTTCCAATAACTTATCTATAATTTGTAAAAATCTATACCACGATATACTAAAAAAGGAAATTGATAATAATCATAAATACACTTTTGCGAGCACTACAGCCACAAAAATCAAAAAAGACATCAAAAACGTTGAAAATTCACTAAAAATTTATAATTACTACAAAAATCCAAACATACCAAAGTTCTATATAATTCCTAAACTACACAAAAAACCAATTTCTCTCAGAACTATCACATCTGGTATAAATTCAGTTATAAAAAACATTGATATACATTTAGCTTCAACACTACAATTTATTATAAATAAATTAACTAATAAATATAACTATAAATTTATCGACTCAAATAAAAAAATCATCAACTATTTAATGAACAATTGGACAAACATTGAAACAGTACACACATTTGATTTTGAGGACCTATATTTTAAAATAAATTTAAGAGATCTAAATAACAAAATAACCAATTTATTTAATGAATTCATTAATGACAAAACTTTCTACATTAAAATTATTCATAACAGATATAAAACAATTAAATTAGATCTTAAAACAGCAAAAACTCTACTAGAAACATTTTTATATTTTAACTATATAGAATTTAAAAATAAAATATATATTCAATCAGAAGGCGTTCCTATGGGAACTTCATCAAGTCCTTTATTAGCTAATCTAATACTCTTCTGGTACGAGAGAGAATACTTTCTACAAAATAATGTTAATTGGCAAATGTTCCGTTATGTAGATGACATTATTATATTTTATAACCCAGAGTTTAAAAACATAATACTTGAAATATATCCTAAATACTTGAAACTTAAGAACAATGAAAAAATTAATAGAAACAAAAAGGTTAACTTTTTAGACCTAAATATAGACCTTACAAATATTGCTATTAGAATTTATAATAAAAAAAGTAATTATAATTTCAACATTATAAAATACTGTAATATAAATTCTAATATATCATTAAATTGCTGTGAAGGTATATATTTTAGTCAGTTTCTAAGATTTTATAGAATAAATAATATATTAGAAAATTTCAAAGAAGATGTTAAAAATTTAAACATGGAATTTATTAAAAACAAATTTATTATTAGACAAGTAAAATATTTCAACAGTATATCAATTATAAAATATTCAAAAAAAATAAATGGAAGTATCCATTTATTAAATCAACTTTCTATAATTTCCCTCAATAATAACTGATACAAATTTATAATCTGTAACAGTTGATTAAACTTAAATTATATAACTAATTTGAAGATTTTCCACAAGATTTTTAAAGTGATATTGTTTGGAATTCATTTTGTTTAATCTCCAATTTCTGGGGAGGAAAATGGAAATTAAATAAAAATGAATTTTCAAAAATAATAGCTTTATTAATCATCTAATAATTTGCCTTTTTAAAGGAATATTGAAAGATAAATAATGGTTAATTCATTTATGTTAATATAACTAACTGTAAAGATTATAAAGTTTGGCTTTCTTCCCATAACCATTTTCTTTATTCTTTAGCTGTCTTACTGTTCTAAAAATTTCTGAATAAGCACTCTAATTTTGAAGGAACGACATGTGTTCCCCTCCCCGCAACAGATGTCAGCCAAAAATAGTTGTTTACAGAGGAGGACGTCGCGGACGAGGTAGGTTTACAGTTGGAAGTCCCTTAACACTTGTATTTGTTGGACCTGTTCATAAAATGATTCACTGAAGCAACTTAATATTAACACATAAAATCTGGTTGAAGAGAGTTCTATGACATAATAGAACAGGAGTGAAATGTCGCTTGATTTCTATTTGAAAATCTCCGGTCAAGCAGATCTCTCTTTCCATTAATCAATTCATTTAAAATGTGTTTGTATATGTCTGGTCTACCATTAAGGTTTCAAAAGATAATAACCAAACTTATAACAAAAGTTAATTTATATTATAGAATTATTACTAAATACAACTAGATATATTTATATTAGAATTTTTTTTTTTTAAATCATATAAAAAAAGGATAAAATATAAAATTATTTAAAATATATATATATATACTAACAATCTTATCTACCTTCTTTACAAAAAAAAATTTTTCTCTTATTATTAGTTTGAATAAAAGTGCATGGTTCTGTCTTTCTCTCTTTTCTCTCTCTAACTACTAAAAATTATACTATTAAATATATTCTCACTTCTATTATTCTATATACAAATTATAGTATGTCTAAATGACCTGTGAAAGCCGACTGCAAAAGACGTTACGTTGTTAAATTTTATTGTTATTAATTATAAATATATATGGATGATGTATAAGAAGTTAAGGATTTTTTTTTCTCTCTCTCTCTATTAATTAATAACAATTTACAAATTTTATAATTTGAATTTAAATAATCAAAGAAATAAAGATAAATTTAAATACAAAACTATTTATTTTAATAATTAATTTAGATTTAGCTTGCTAATCTAATCAAGTCTACTTGATATAAATTATCATTCTTATCAGTATACTCTTTAAATTTTAAATATAGAATCACTAATATATTTTTTTATATTGTTTTTACACTATATTAATTCATATGAGCTTGCTCTATGATATATTCTTATATATAATATAATATACAAATTAAATTATATTAGAAATTCTAATAAAATAAAACTCCATACAGATTTTAATTATCTTTTATTATTTGATTATGAAAAAGTAAATTATAAAAGTAATTTTAGAAATAATAACTTCTGAACTTTTGTTTTTGTCAGTGTTTAATTAGTTTAAAGATGTTTTTTATTAGTTATTCTTAAAAATATAACAGATAACAAACAGTAATATCTATATTTTTATAGATTAAATATTCATTTTATTACAAATTTAATCACCACAAAACAATTAAGAAAATATATAAAAAAAAAAAAAATTTCATAATAATACCAAACTAAAAAACTAAAAAAAACTACAAACATATTAGGGTTAGCACCTCTTTTATGTTAATTAAAACTCGCTAAAAATTGCCTAAGAAAGAATTGTCAAACTTGTCCCTCTCTTAAGAACCATGACACATTTCAAACGACTAGTTGTAAATTAGTAAATACTATTTATAAATTAACATGCCAAATTTGTCAACTATCATATATAGGACAAACATGTAATCCATTAAATATACGAATAAACCTACATAGAAACCACGCTAAAAAATCAATTGGTAATATATACATGAAAGAACACAATCAATTACATACTTTTAACAACTTCAAGATAGAGATACTAGACATATGTCAAAACAAAAAACAACGACTATTATTAGAAAACAACTACATTTATTAACACAACACATTATTCCCTTATGGACTTAATGACGAATTAAACTACACATACCAACCACAAACAGAAGAAATTTCAACTTATGAAATCAGCTGCAAATACAAATAAAAATGAACTTAAAACTAAACCTAATAAAACTAGAGGTAAAACTACCAATAAATTAGGTTACATTGTATTTGAAGAATTACTGGACCCAAAACAAATGTATACTAACAACTTCATCGATAAATTTATTAAAACATTATTTAAACTAAATAATAATAAATTTATCAAACTTATAGAATATATTAAAATTCATAATCTGACTAACAGATTAATAGATATCACACACGACATCTATAAATACAGAAAAATTAAACAATCTACTAATAACATTAATATTATCATTAAATTTAATAACAATTTATTTAATCATATTGAATTTAATGATATTTTTAATAACCAAAACATCAATAATCTTTTCCCTGTAAAAAATTTAAATTTTAAAACAATCTGGAGATACAACAAAAATATAGGTAGTTTAGTTTGCAATTATAACTAATTTATTAATTATTTGGCAAATTTTAAAAAAATTAAATGTAATTGCAACAACTATATTGATAGATATAAGTTCTCAGGTCATATATTAACTAGCAATTTTTCTTTTTTAAATCCAGAATATCAGGATATTTTAAATAAAGGGTACAAATATATACCTCAAATTAAACACAATTATAATAATACAATTAAATCTATATTAAAAGATATAGATATTTTCATAAATAAAACCAGTATAAAATACAGTATTCCAGAATTTACTTTTCTGGAATGGAAACATAATATTAAAAAGGAAATTATAAATTATTATAATAATACACTTAAATACACAAAACCTAATTCAGATATTCCTTCCTTTAAAGAAAATATAATTAAATTACAGAAGGACTTTATTATCACTCCTATAGATAAATGTTCCAATAACTTATCTATAATTTGTAAAAATCTATACCACGATATACTAAAAAAGGAAATTGATAATAATCATAAATACACTTTTGCGAGCACTACAGCCACAAAAATAAAAAAAGACATCAAAAACGTTGAAAATTCACTAAAAATTTATATTTACTACAAAAATCCAAACATACCAAAGTTCTATATAATTTCTAAACTACACAAAAAACCAATTTCTTTCAGAACTATCACATCTGGTATAAATTCAGTTATAAAAAACATTGATATACATTTAGCTTCAACACTACAATTTATTATAAATAAATTAACTAATAAATATAACTATAAATTTATCGACTCAAATAAAAAAATCATTAACTATTTAATGAACAATTGGACAAACATTGAAACAGTGCACACATTTGATTTTGAGGACCTATATTCTAAAATAAATTTAAGAGATCTAAATAACAAAATAACCAATTTATTTAATGAATTCATTAATGACAAAACTTTCTACATTAAAATTATTCATAACAGATATAAAACAATTAAATTAGATCTTAAAACAGCAAAAACTCTACTAGAAACATTTTTATATTTTAACTATATAGAAATTAAAAATAAAATATATATTCAATCAGAAGGCGTTCCTATGGGAACTTCATCAATTCCTTTATTAGCTAATCTAATACTCTTCTGGTACGAGAGAGAATACTTTTTACAAAATAATGTTAATTGGCAAATATTCCGTTATGTAGATGACATTATTATATTTTATAACCCAGAGTTTAAAAACATAATACCTGAAATATATCCTAAATACTTGAAACTTAAGAACAATGAAAAAAATTAATAGAAACAAAAAAGTTAACTTTTTAGACCTAAATATAGACCTTACAAATAATGCTATTAGAATTTATAATAAAAAAGTAATTATAATTTCAACATTATAAAATACTGTAATATAAATTCTAATATATCATTAAATTGCTGTAAAGGTATATATTTTAGTCAGTTTCTAAGATTTTATAGAATAAATAATATATTAGAAAATTTCATAGAAGATGTTAAAAATTTAAACATGGAATTTATTAAAAACAAATTTATTATTAGACAAGTAAAATATTTCAACAGTATATCAATTATAAAATATTTTTAAAAAATAAATGGAAGTATCCATTTATTAAATCAACTTTCTATAATTTCCCTCAAAAATAACTAATACAAATTTATAATCTGTAACAGTTGATTAAACTTAAATTATATAACTAATTTGAAGATTTTCCACAAGATTTTTAAAGTGATATTGTTTGGAATTCATTTTGTTTAATCTCCAATTTCTGGGGAGGAAAATGGAAATTAAATAAAAATGATTTTTCAAAAATAATAGCTTTATTAATCATCTAATAATTTGCCTTTTTAAAGGAATATTGAAAGATAAATAATTGTTAAATCATTTATATTAATATAACTAACTGTAAAGATTATAAAGTTTGGCTTTCTTCCCATAACCATTTTCTTTCTTCTTAAGCTGTCTTATTGTTCTAAAAATTTCTGAATAAGCACTCTAATTTTGAAGGAACGACATGTGTTCCCCTCCCCGCAACAGATGTCAGCCAAAAATAGTTGTTTACAGAGGAGGACGTCGCGGACGAGGTAGGTTTACAGTTGGAAGTCCCTTAACACTTGTATTTGTTGGACCTGTTCATAAAATGATTCACTGAAGCAACTTAATATTAACACATAAAATCTGGTTGAAGAGAGTTCTATGACATAATAGAACAGGAGTGAAATGTCGCTTGATTTCTATTTGAAAATCTCCGGTCAAGCAGATCTCTCTTTCCATTAATCAATTCATTTAAAATTTATTTGTATATGTCTGGTCTACCATTAGGGTTTCAAAACATAATAACCAAACTTATAACAAAAGTTAATTCATATTATAGAATTATTACTAAATACAACTAGATATATTTATATTATAAAATATATATATATTTTTTTAAATCATATAAAAAAGGATAAAATATAAAATTATATAAAAAATATATATATATACTAACAATCTTATCTACCTTCTTTACAAAAAAAAATTTTTCTCTTATTATTAGTTTGAATAAAAGTGCATGGTTCTGTCTTTCTCTCTTTTCTCTCTCTAACTACTAAAAATTATACTATTAAATATATTCTCACTTCTATTATTCTATATACAAATTATAGTATGTCTAAATGACGTGTAAAAGCCGACTGCAAAAGACGTTACGTTGTTAAATTTTATTGTTATTAATTATAAATATATATGGATGATGTATAAGAAGTTAAGGATTTTTTTTTCTCTCTCTCTCTATTAATTAATAACAATTTACAAATTTTATAATTTGAATTTAAATAATCAAAGAAATAAAGATAAATTTAAATACAAAACTATTTATTTTAATAATTAATTTAGATTTAGCTTGCTAATCTAATCAAATCTACTTGATATAAATTATCATTCTTATCAGTTTACTCTTTAAATTTTAAATATAGAATCACTATTATATTTTTATTATATAGTTTTTACACTATATTAATTCATATGAGCTTGCTCTATGATATATTCTTATATATAATATAATATACAAATTAAATTATATTAGAAATTCTAATATAAATAAAACTCCATACAGATTTTAATTATCTTTTATTATTTGATTATGAAAAAGTAAATTATAAAAGTAATTTTAGAAATAATAACTTCTGAACTTTTGTTTTTGTCAGTGTTTAGTTAGTTTAAAGATGTTTTTTATTAGTTATTCTTAAAAATATAACAGATAACAAACAGTAATATCTATATTTTTATAGATTAAATATTCATTTTATTACAAATTTAATCACCACAAAACAATTAAGAAAATATATTTAAAAAAAAATATTTTCATAAGAATACCAAACTAAAGAACTAAAAAAAACTACAAACATATTAGGGTTAGCACCTCTTTTATGTTAATTAAAACTCGCTAAAAATTGCCTAAGAAAGAATTGTCAAACTTGTCCCTCTCTTAAGAACCATGACACATTTCAAACGACTAGTTGTAAATTAGTAAATACTATTTATAAATTAACATGCCAAATTTGCCAACTATCATATATAGGACAAACATGTAATCCATTAAATATACGAATAAACCTACATAGAAACCACGCTAAAAAATCAATTGGTAATATATACATGAAAGAACACCATCAATTACATACTTTTAACAACTTCAAGATAGAGATACTAGACATATGTCAAAACAAAAAACAACGACTATTATTAGAAAACAACTACATTTATAAACACAACACATTATTCCCTTATGGACTTAATGACGAATTAAACTACACATACAAACCACAAACAGAAGAAATTTCAACTTATGAAATCAGCTGCAAATACAAAAAAAAAAAACTTAAAACTAAACCTAATAAAACTAGAGGTAAAACTACCAATAAAATAGGTTACATTGTATTTGAAGAATTACTGGACCCAAAACAAATGTATACTAACAACTTCATCGATAAATTTATTAAAACATTATTTAAACTAAATAATAATAAATTTATCAAACTTATAGAATATATTAAAATTCATAATCTGACTAACAGATTAATAGATATCACACACGACATCTTTAAATACAGAAAAATAAACAATCTACTAATAACATTAATATTTTCATTAAATTTAATAACAATTTATTTAATCATATTATATTTAATGATATTTTTAATAACCAAAACATCAATAATCTTTTCCCTATAAAAAATTTAAATTTTAAAACAATCTGGAGATACAACAAAAATATAGGTAGTTTAGTTTGCAATTATAACCAATTTAATAATAATTTGGCAAATTTTAAAAAATTAAATGTAATTGCAACAACTATATTGATAGATATAAGTTCTCAGGTCATATATATTAACTAGCAATTTTTCTTTTTTTAAATCCAGAATATCAGGATATTTTAAATAAAGGGTATAAATATATACCTCAAATTAAACACAATTATAATAATACAATTAAATCTTTATTAAAAGATATAGATATTTTCATAAATAAAACTAGTATAAAATACAGTATTCCAGAATTTACTTTTCTGGAATGGAAACATAATATTAAAAAGGAAATTATAAATTATTATAATAATACACTTAAATACACAAAACCTAATTCAGATATTCCTTCTTTTTAAAGAAAATATAATTGAAATACAGAAGGACTTTATTATCACTCCTATAGATAAATGTTCCAATAACTTATCTATAATTTGTAAAATTCTATACCACGATATACTAAAAAAGGAAATTGATAATAATCATAAATACACTTTTGCGAGAACTACAGCCACAAAAATCAAAAAAGACATCAAAAACGTTGAAAATTCACTAAAAATTTATAATTACTACAAAAATCCAAACATACCAAAGTTCTATATAATTTCTAAACTACACAAAAAAAACAATTTATTTCAGAAATATCACATCTGGTATAAATTCAGTTATAAAAAACATTGATATACAATTAGCTTCAACACTACAATTTATTATAAATAAATTAACTAATAATATAACTATAAATTTATCGACTCAAATAAAAAAATCATTAACTATTTAATGAACAATTGGACAAACATTGAAACAGTACACACATTTGATTTTGAGGACCTATATTCTAAAATAAATTTAAGAGATCTAAATAACAAAATAACCAATTTATTTAATGAATTCATTAATGTCAAAACTTTCTACATTAAAATTATTCATAACAGATATAAAACAATTAAATTAGATCTTAAAACAGCAAAAACTCTACTAGAAACATTTTTATATTTTAACTATATAGAATTTAAAAATAAAATATATATTCAATCAGAAGGCGTTCCTATGGGAACTTCATCAAGTCCTTTATTAGCTAATCTAATACTCTTCTGGTACGAGAGAGAATACTTTCTACAAAATAATGTTAATTGGCAAATGTTCCGTTATGTAGATGACATTATTATATTTTATAACCCAGAGTTTAAAAACATAATACCTGAAATATATCCTAAATACTTGAAACTTATGAACAATGAAAAATTAATAGAAACAAAAAAGTTAACTTTTTAGACCTAAATATAGACCTTACAAATATTGCTATTAGAATTTATAATAAAAAAAAGTAATTATAATTTCAACATTATAAAATACTGTAATATAAATTCTAATATATCATTAAATTGCTGTAAAGGTATATATTTTAGTCAGTTTCTAAGATTTTATAGAATAAATAATATATTAGAAAATTTCATAGAAGATGTTAAAAATTTAAACATGGAATTTATTAAAAACAAATTTATTATTAGACAAGTAAAATATTTCAACAGTATATCAATTATAAAATATTTTAGAAAAAATAAATGGAAGTATCCATTTATTAAATCAACTTTCTATAATTTCCCTCAATAATAACTAATACAAATTTATAATCTGTAACAGTTGATTAAACTTAAATTATATAACTAATTTGAAGATTTTCCACAAGATTTTTAAAGTGATATTGTTTGGAATTAATTTTGTTTAATCTCCAATTTCTGGGGAGGAAAATGGAAATTAAATAAAAATGAATTTTCAAAAATAATAGCTTTATTAATCATCTAATAATTTGCCTTTTTAAAGGAATATTGAAAGTTAAATATCCATATTCAACAACAGTATAAAAGTGCAAGAAACAAATACGTCAGGGAAATAAATAAGGCTAAAAGAATATCTTGGAGGTTTTTCTTAGAGGACATCAAATCAAAAAACCCATATGGAAATTTATACAGGGTATACAAAAATATTAAAAACGGTTCTAACCGAAAGGGCATTTTGGAAATCTTAGAAGTGAATAAAGATGAAGAACGATTCCAGAAGACAGTAGAACTTTTGAACAACCTTTTCCCCGATGATAGAGATAATGAAGACACAACCTTCCACAGAAACATAAGGAACTATACTTTAGGATTTCATAATGAAGAAAATATAATAATAACGCCCAATGAAGTAAATGGAATAATTGATGAGCTAAACTCAAAGAAAACGCCTGGAATTGATAATATTCCTAACAATATGATAAAACATACTAAACAACTAATAGTTCCAATACTGGTGAAACTTTTTCAAAAATGCTTAGATTTAAATTATTATCCGAATGAATGGAAAAAATCTGAGGTGATAATTATTCCCAAACCAGGTAAAACAGACATGAAAATTTATAAAAGCGACAGACCCATTTGTCTCAACTCAAACATTTCCAAAATATTTGAAAAAATAATTAACAACAAACTAATAAAATTTTATGAAGACACGAATCTGCTTAACAATCGTCAACATGGATTTAGAAGATCAAGATCTACTATCTCTGCATTAAATGAAATCGTCAAAATAGCTCTAGAACATAAAAACAAAGAATATACAGCTATAATCGCAGTTGATATAAGTGGAGCGTTCGACAATGCATGGTGGCCGATGGTGCTGAAAAGACTAGATGAGGACAACGTTCAAGCTTCAATAATAAAACTACTGCAGTCTTTTCTTAATAATAGAAGAGTGAGATTTAGATACTCATCAAATGAAGCCCACAAAAAATTAAGCAAGGGATGTCCACAGGGTGGGCCTATATCCCCTACAATATGGAATATTATTCTAAACGATTTATTGAATAACTATTCAGAATCAAACAGTGAAATCATTGCGTATGCGGATGATTTAACTGTGATATGTTGGGGAAACAACTTGACAGAACTTCGGAATACAACAGGAAAGGTCATGGGGAGAATATTAGACTGGTGAGGGAACAATAAGTTGACCGTATCTGAAGAGAAAACGAAAGTCTTATACTTGTTTAATAGCAAAATGGCTGCAAAAATTCCTAACACTATCACTGCCAATCGGGTAGAAAAACTGAAGATTATGGGAATAACTTTTAAAAATCATAGAAATAAAAACAAATTGGATTTTGTGCCCCATATTGATGAGATTATTACTAAGACAAATAGAGCTAGTGGATACCTAATTGGATTAACCGGGAAAGCATGGGGATTGGACAGTAAAAGAAGAATAGAACTCTATAAGACACTGTTTCGAAGTTCACTAACTTATGGTTCCACGATCTGGTATAACTTTATACCCAAAAAAGTCAAAGATAAATTAAACTCTCTGCAGTACAAAATTTTGAAGCACAGTACACAGGTCTATAATTCAACATCTTCAAACTGTACTCATATTGTTGCTAGAACTCCAAAGCTCACGGATTTTATTGAAACAAATTTACTAAAAATGAATATTAGATAAAAAAATCAGATCCAACTAAAAGAAAAATGATATCTAATTTTATAAACCAGAAATTTGAGGAATACTATGGAGGTGCCAATGATAATTTCAAGGGATTCTTTGATACTTCAAGAATTCCTAACTATGTTCAACCCAACTTCTATAACGTTCAATTTTTTACTGGACATGGTGACTTCAACACATATTTGTTTCGAATTGGCAAAATTGGTTCACCTGCATGCACTTGTGGAAACGAACAACAAACCCCTGAACATCTTCTGATAGACTGTCCACTAACTTCTGATCTAAGGGAAGAAAACCAACTTTACTTGCTTAATACGAAACAAGCTGCTTGCAAAAAAGACCAATACATCAAGTTTGATAGATTCTGCAGGATGTATATTTTGAGGCGAAAGCGTTGACTGTACATATTTCAAGCTTTATAATTGCTATATGTAAAATTTGACATTGAACGTTTAATTTTAATGATTTCCAATGTTCAATTGTATTAATTGTATATAATTTAAAATATACACGCAATTATCCAAATTGTGGATATGGCGTGTCTCTCCCAACTGTTAAATAAATAAAATGGTTAAATCATTTATATTAATATAACTAACTGTAAAGATTATAAAGTTTGGCTTTCTTCCCATAACCATTTTCTTTATTCTTTAGCTGTCTTATTGTTCTAAAAATTTCTGAATAAGCACTCTAATTTTGAAGGAACGACATGTGTCCCCCCCCCCCTCCGCAACAGATGTCAGCCAAAAATAGTTGTTTACAGAGGAGGACGTCGCGGACGAGGTAGGTTTACAGTTGGAAGTCCCTTAACACTTGTATTTGTTGGACCTGTTCATATAAATGATTCACTGAAGCAACTTAATATTAACACATAAAATCTGGTTGAAGAGAGTTCTATGACATAATAGAACAGGAGTGAAATGTCGCTTGATTTCTATTTGAAAATCTCCGGTCAAGCAGATCTCTCTTTCCATTAATCAATTCATTTAAAATTTGTTTGTATATGTCTGGTCTACCATTAGGGTTTCAAAACATAATAACCAAACTTATAACAAAAGTTAATTCATATTATAGATTTATTACTAAATACAACTAGATATATTTATATTATAAAATATATATATTTTTTTAAATCATATAAAAAAAGGATAAAATATAAAATTATATAAAATATATATATATATATACTAACAATCTTATCTACCTTCTTTACAAAAAAAAAATTTTCTCTTATTATTAGTTTGAATAAAAGTGCATGGTTCTGTCTTTCTCTCTTTTCTCTCTCTAACTACTAAAAATTATACTATTAAATATTGAAGTAATAATTCCTTCACCAAACTTTAAGAATGAAATACTTTATGAGGAAAGAGTTTCTTTATTACACAAAATTAAATCACAAGCTTTCGGGCATAATCACCCTTCTACTGGTGTAAAACGAGACAAAATATTAGTGGCATTCAGCTATATATATATACAAAAGGTAAGAAAATAAGACAGATATGTAAAATTGTGCCAGAGAAAATTAACATAATATTGGAGGATCATTCACAAAAGTTAAGCAAGGCAAGTAAATAAACGCATAATACATTCAATACATGGCCACCACAGAAACTAAGTACGAACAACGACTGTTAAACGAAATAAAACAAAATAAAATAGAAATAAAATAAAATAAAATAACCAAAACTGTCATTGACGTGTAAAAGTATAAGTATGTTATGAAACCTAATCTTTCAGGTAGGAGGTTCCAGTACTAAATTATCATATATTTCAGGAAGGTCTATTGCTCTATTGATGCTTTTAAATAATGTCCCACTGCGCCCTATCGTAGCCTGTCACAGATCACCGTCAGCCCCATTAGCCAGGTATTTATCCAATTTTTTCTCCCCGTTACTGAAACAATATAACCATAAATTCACGGTACACAACACACCTAATTTCATTGAGGAGTTATGGAAAATTTCCCCTGGTCCAAACACCATAATGTGCTCTTATGATGTAGTTTCATTGTTTTTAAGCCTACCCCACTCAGTTATTAGAGAAAGCATAGTTGCCTTCCTGACAGAAATACAGACCGATGCATCCACCATACAAACAATAGTATGCCTGGCAGATATTTGCCTAAATATGAGTGTATTTAAATTTGAGTCACAAACATACAGACAGATACGGGGTTCCCCAATGGGGAGTTCGTTTTCAACCGTTGCAGCAGAATTGGTGATGATCATGGTTGACAAATCAATCAATGAGAAACATAGAACAGACATTGTGTTATGGCGCAGATATGTAGATGATATCTTTTGTGTCTGTGATCAGAGTTCATACGAAACTATATTAGCATCCCTTAACAGTTACAATGAGGATATGTCGTTTACCATAGAAATAGCTCAAGGAGGTGTAATACCATTCCTTGATGTTCTAATAATTCAAACTCCAAACTCTTACCACACTACCGTATATTACAAAAAAGATTTCCTCCCCAACTACACGCATTACACTTCCTGTTGTCCCAATTCCCAAAAAATCAGTATTATAAAAACTTTATCTAAGCGTATACACACCCATTGTTCTCTTCCATCTTTCCAGGCAATAGAGAAACAGAACATAATCAAGAATCTCAACTCTGCAGGCTATCCGACATCCTTTGTTTGCAAACATTTTTATGTTTTCCCAGGAATAAGAAACACTGCTCAATACCGGTCCACCTGTTTTATTCCATACTCTTACAAATCGGCGGCCATAGCACGAATTCTGAATAGAAATGGTGTAAACACATATTTCTCCAACACACTCAGTCTGGCAACCAAACTAAAACAGACAATAGCAAGAAGTAGTGTAACCATTGATTCCCTTAACACCCACAATGCCATTTACTCCATATCATGTGAGCAATGTGATGCCAAGTATGTCGGAGAGACTGGGAGAATGGTGAAGACCAGAATGGTGGAGCATGATAGATCGGTAAAAAGGAAAGATCCCCGCTCTCTAGTTTACCAACACATACGGGACACAGGCCACACATTCAATATCTATAACCCCTCGGCCCATTATCATGAGATTAAGAACAAACACCAGCGATTGGTCCTGGAAGCTATACTCACCAAAAAATTTAAAAGCATCAATAGAGCAATAGACCTTCCTGAAATATATGATAATTTAGTACTGGAACCTCCTACCTGAAAGATTAGGTTTCATAACATACTTATACTTTTACACGTCAATGACAGTTTTGGTTATTTTATTTTATTTTATTTCTATTTTATTTTGTTTTATTTCGTTTAACAGTCGTTGTTCGTACTTAGTTTCTGTGGTGGCCATGTATTGAATGTATTATGCGTTTATTTACTTGCCTTGCTTAACTTTTGTGAATGATCCTCCAATATTATGTTAATTTTCTCTGGCACAATTTTACAAATCTGTCTTATTTTCTTACCTTTTGTATATATATATAGCTGAATGCCACTAATATTTTGTCTCGTTTTACACCAGTAGAAGGGTGATTATGCCCGAAAGCTTGTGATTTAATTTTGTGTAATAAAGAAACTCTTTCCTCATAAAGTATTTCATTCTTAACTATTAAATATATTCTCACTTCTATTATTCTATATACAAATTATAGTATGTCTAAATGACGTGTAAAAGCCGACTGCAAAAGACGTTACGTTGTTAAATTTTATTGTTAATAATTATAAATATATATGGATGATGTATAAGAAGTTAAGGATTTTTTTTCTCTCTCTCTCTATTGATTAATAACAATTTACAAATTTTATAATTTGAATTTAAATAATCAAAGAAATAAAGATAAATTTAAATACAAAACTATTTATTTTAATAATTAATTTAGATTTAGCTTGCTAATCTAATCAAATCTACTTGATATAAATTATCATTCTTATCAGTTTACTCTTTAAATTATATTAGAAATTCTAATATAAATAAAACTCCATACAGATTTTAATTATCTTTTATTATTAAATTATGAAAAAGTAAATTATAAAAGTAATTTTAGAAATAATAACTTCTGAACCTTTGTTTTTGTCAGTGTTTAGTTAGTTTAAAGATGTTTTTTATTAGTTATTCTTAAAAATATAACAGAAAACAAACAGTAATATCTATATTTTTATAGATTAAATATTCATTTTATTACAAATTTAATCACCACAAAACAATTAAGAAAATATATTTAAAAAAAATAAATTTTCATAAGAATACCAAACTAAAAAACTAAAAAAACTACAAACATATTAGGGTTAGCACCTCTTTAAGGTTAATTAAAACTCGCTAAAAATTGCCTAAGAAAGAATTGTCAAACTTGTCCCTCTCTTAAGAACCATGACACATTTCAAACGACTAGTTGTAAATTAGTAAATACTATTTATAAATTAACATGCCAAATTTGTCAACTATCATATATAGGACAAACATGTAATCCATTAAATATACGAATAAACCTACATAGAAACCACGCTAAAAAATCAATTGGTAATATATACATGAAAGAACACCATCAATTACATACTTTTAACAACTTCAAGATAGAGATACTAGACATATGTCAAAACAAAAAACAACGACTATTATTAGAAAACAACTACATTTATAAACACAACACATTATTCCCTTATGGACTTAATGACGAATTAAACTACACATACAAACCACAAACAGAAGAAATTTCAACTTATGAAATCAGCTGCAAATACAAAAAAAAAAAAAGAACTTAAAACTAAACCTAATAAAACTAGAGGTAAAACTACCAATAAAATAGGTTACATTGTATTTGAAGAATTACTGGACCCAAAACAAATGTATACTAACAACTTCATCGATAAATTTATTAAAACATTATTTAAACTAAATAATAATAAATTTATCAAACTTATAGAATATATTAAAATTCATAATCTGACTAACAGATTAATAGATATCACACTCGACATCTTTAAATACAGAAAAATAAACAATCTACTAATAACATTAATATTTTCATTAAATTTAATAACAATTTATTTAATCATATTAAATTTAATGATATTTTTAATAACCAAAACATCAATAATCTTTTCCCTATAAAAAATTTAAATTTCAAAACAATCTGGAGATACAACAAAAATATAGGTAGTTTAGTTTGCAATTATAACCAATTTATTAATAATTTGGCAAATTTAAAAAAAATTAAATGTAATTGCAACAACTATATTGATAGATATAAGTTCTCAGGTCATATATTAACTAGCAATTTTTCTTTTTTAAATCCAGAATATCAGGATATTTTAAATAAAGGGTATAAATATATACCTCAAATTAAACACAATTATAAGAATACAATTGAATCTATATTAAAAGATATAGATATTTTCATAAATAAAACTAGTATAAAATACAGTATTCCAGAATTTACTTCTCTGGAATGGATACATAATATTAAAAAGGAAATTATAAATTATTATAATAATACACTTAAATACACAAAACCTAATTCAGATATTCCTTCTTTTTAAAGAAAATATAATTAAATTACAGAAGGACTTTATTATCACTCCTATAGATAAATGTTCCAATAACTTATCTATAATTTGTAAAATTCTATACCACGATATACTAAAAAAGGAAATTGATAATAATCATAAATACACTTTTGCGAGAATTACAGCCACAAAATCAAAAAAGACATCAAAAACGTTGAAAATTCACTAAAAATTTATAATTACTACAAAAATCCAAACATACCAAAGTTCTATATAATTCCTAAACTACACAAAAAAACAATTTATTTCAGAACTATCACATCTGGTATAAATTCAGTTATAAAAAACATTGATATACAATTAGCTTCAACACTACAATTTATTATAAATATATTAACTAATAATATAACTATAAATTTATCGACTCAAATAAAAAAATCATTAACTATTTAATGAACACAATTGGTCAAACATTGAAACAGTACACACATTTGATTTTGAGGAACTATATTCTAAAATAAATTTAAGAGATCTAAATAACAAAATAACCAATTTATTTAATGAATTCATTAATGTCAAAACTTTCTACATTAAAATTATTCATAACAGATATAAAACAATTAAATTAGATCTTAAAACAGCAAAAACTCTACTAGAAACATTTTTAAATTTTAACTATATAGAATTTAAAAATAAAATATATATTTAATCAGAAGGCGTTCCTATGGGAACTTCATCAAGTCCTTTATTAGCTAATCTAATACTCTTCTGGTACGAAAGAGAATACTTTCTACAAAATAATGTTAATTGGCAAATGTTCCGTTATGTAGATGACATTATTATATTTAATAACCCAGAGTTTAAAAACATAATACCTGAAATATATCCTAAATACTTGAAACTTAAGAACAATGAAAAAATTAATAGAAACAAAAAGTTAACTTTTTAGACCTAAATATAGACCTTACAAATAATGCTATTAGAATTTATAATAAAAAAAGTAATTATAATTTCAACATTATAAAATACTGTAATATAAATTCTAATATATCATTAAATTGCTGTAAAGGTATATATTTTAGTCAGTTTCTAAGATTTTATAGAATAAATAATATATTAGAAAATTTCATAGAAGATGTTAAAAATTTAAACAAGGAATTTATTAAAAACAAATTTAGTATTAGACAAGTAAAATATTTCAACAGTATATCAATTATAAAATACTTAAAAAAAAAATAAATGGAAGTATCCATTTATTAAATCAACTTTCTATAATTTCCCTCAATAATAACTAATACAAATTTATAATCTTTAACAGTTGATTAAACTTAAATTATATAACTAATTTGAAGATTTTCCACAAGATTTTTAAAGTGATATTGTATGGAATTCATTTTGTTTAATCTCCAATTTCTGGGGAGGAAAATGGAAATTAAATAAAAATGAATTTTCAAAAATAATAGCTTTATCAATCATTTAATAATTTGCCTTTTTAAAGGAATATTGAAAGATAAATAATGGTTAAATCAGTTATATTAATATAATTAACTGTAAAGATTATAAAGTTTGGCTTTCTTCCCATAACCATTTTCTTTCTTCTTTAGCTGTCTTATTGTTCTAAAAATTTCTGAATAAGCATTCTAATTTTGAAGGAACGACATGTGTTCCCCCCCCCCCCCGCAACAGATGTCAGCCAAAAATAGTTGTTTACAGAGGAGGACGTCGCGGACGAGGTAGGTTTACAGTTGGAAGTTCCTTAACACTTGTATTTGTTGGACCTGTTCATATAAATGTTTCACTGAAGCAACTTAATATTAACACATAAAATCTGGTTGAAGAGAGTTCTATGACATAATAGAACAGGAGTGAAATGTCGCTTGATTTCTATTTGAAAATCTCCGGTCAAGCAGATCTCTCTTTCCATTAATCAATTCATTTAAAATTTGTTTGTATATGTCTGGTCTACCATTAGGGTTCAAAACATAATAACCAAACTTATAACAAAAGTTAATTCATATTATTGATTTATTACTAAATACAACTAGATATATTTATATTATAAAATATTTTTTTTTAAATCATATAAAAAAAGGATAAAATATAAAATTATATATAAAAAAATATATATATACTTCTTTACAAATATTTATTTTTCTCTTATTATTAGTTTGAATAAAAGTGCATGGTTCTGTCTTTCTCTCTTTTCTCTCTAAATACTAAAAATTATACTATTAAATATATTCTCACTTCTATTATTCTATATACAAATTAGAGTATGTTTAAATGACGTGTAAAGCCGACTGCAAAAGACGTTACGTTGTTAAATTTTATTGTTATTTATTATAAATATATATGGATGATGTATAAGAAGTAAAGGATTTTTTTCTCTCTCTCTCTCTATTAATTAATAACAATTTACAAATTTTATAATTTGAATTTAAATAATCAAAGAAATAAAGATAAATTTAAATACAAAACTATTTATTTTAATAATTAATTTAGATTTAGCTTGCTAATCTAATCAAATCTACTTGATATAAATTATCATTCTTATCAGTTTACTCTTTAAATTTTAAATATAGAATCACTATTATATTTTTATTATATAGTTTTTTCACTATATATATATATATATATATATATATATATATATTTATATATATACAGGGTCCATTATGAAAGAAATGAGCATTTACTGGCAAAATACATTTATTGATCATAATTTGTGCAAATGTTCAATATTCTTCAAAATATATTCCTCCTGCATTAATACACTTGCGGAGACGTGTTTGCCACGCCTAAAAGGCACACTGAAATTTCTCGACAGGAATGCTTTTCAGTAGCGTTGTAACATGGTGTTGGATGTTTTCCACGGGTTCCCAATGTTTTCCTTTCATCTCTCTCTTGAGTCGCGGAAACAAAAAGAAGTCACATGGATCTAAGTCGGGACTGTAAGGGGGGTGAGGGATCACCGAGGTGTTGCTTCGGGCCAGGAAGTTGGTAATGATGAAGGCTGTGTGGCTGGTGGCATTGTCATGGTGGAGCTTGACCGTGTCTTTAATGTCAGTCCTCACGCGTGCGATCCGGCGTTTCAATCTCCTGAGCACCTCCAGGTGAAAGGCTGATTTACAGTTTGTCCCTGCGGTACAAATTCACAATGGACTATTCCTCGGATGTCAAAGAAGACAATGATAATCGTTTTGATGCGCGACTTGCTCATTCGAGCTTTCTTGGGGCGTGGGGATGATTTTTGTGTGCCATGCACAGCTCTGCCTTTTCGACTCTGCTCGAACTCAACTGACGACCGAATGGATTAAAAGGGCATATCCCTCCACCACATTTCCCACGGTTTTACCGTGCTGCCATCTATCGTCGCGTCACAATAAAATTATGCTCATTACTTTCATAATGGACCCTGTATTTATATATATATATATATTATATTAAATAATTAGATGATTTTCTGCTTGTATTTAGATTATGTTGAGGTTTATGCCATGGAGTTATTTGCTGGTTCTTTTTTAGGACTAAATGGTATTGGTGATACAGTCGTGGCTAAAATCTTGAAAGTATAAAAATAAAAATGGTTTTGATCAGATATTGTTTTATTTGAGCTAAAGTAATATATAAGAACATAATTTGATTAAAGTACTGCCTGGCTTAAGGCGTAAGAATAAAAAAAATGAAAAGCTTATTTACATAATGTACAAATGTTTTGAGCCGACCACGTGAAACAACAACAATCGGTTTTATATAGGTAAAGTCCCGACATCTGGTGGTAGATTTAACAGAGTATTTGAATCGATGAAATATAATTTTAAATAAAATATTTTAATATAACATATATATATTTTAATGAGGCCAACGCGGGATTTTAACCCGCGTCTTCGCGGTCGAAAACTAAATACTCGCATTTATATTAGTGATGTGCATTTGGTGTGTTATTTTGCTTATTAAATATTTTATTAGAAATAGTATAAACACATTTATTTTAAACAAAATAAAATATATCAAGAACTTATAAAATAAAATGAGTTTATTTATCTTCTTTAAAAATATTTACATAAAAGCAATTTAACAAAACAAATTTAATCCAAAAATTAAACAATAAAAATTTACAAATCTCTCGACAGAACGTGTTTACTCTAGTCCTAGTCAAAACCCATTAAATAAATATATACACAATTTAATTATATTTATACGTCTGCGTAACTCTAAGTCCATTTACATCAACTCCCCCTTTTTTAAGATAGCAATACTCATTAAGGTACATATCTATCCGGTGGTCTCCTCTCTCGTAGTGGATATCTCCGGGAAGGTGTAGATTCAGCCGGTGGTCCAGGTGTAGATTCTGCTACTATTGTAGCAGGAGTCAGGGGACTTGACGTCTGAGGCTTTGGGTAGCTTATTCCTTCTTCTGATGACGAAAAATCCTCTCTCTCCATACTTCTCCTCATATAGTTAGTGTGTACTTTCTTTTCAATTCCGTCAGTTTCTATCATACAGCTGTTGCTTCCTACTATTCTCTTTACAATCCCAAACATCCATTTCGGCCTTCTTCTTTCCATCCATCTGTATCTTACTCTATCATTTATTTTGTAGCTATTGCTCTGTTTTTTATTTTTCAATCTTCCTACTCTTACTGATTTCTTGCTCAACATGGAAATCTTCGTTCTAATCTCGCGATTTAAAAAAGCATTATCAAAGCAAACTCAAGGAGTAATTCTCTTTCCTCCGAAATAACTCTTATCATAGCTTTTTTTTATCTCTCTAACAGACTCTTTCGCTAATCCGTTGCTCTCTGGATGGTAGGCGGGGCTAAACATCGCATGTATACCGTTTCTTTCGAAAAATGTCTTCATTTCATAACTTATAAACGGGGCCCATTATCCATTACCGCCACCTCCGGGATACCATATCTCGCTAAACATTCTCTCAAAAAGTCTATGCAGAATCCCGCCGAAGTATTTGGAACCATTTGACATTCTATCCAATTAGAATGCGCATCCACTAATATCAAAAATGTTTTTCCCGCAAAATAGAAATAGTCAAGATGAATCCTCTTCCAAACTTTGTTTGGTGGAGTCCACTCAGTAAATTCCTGGTTTGGCAGCTTTGATGTGTTTTCCATACAAATGCTAGAGCTTTAAGACAATTTTTCAATTTGCTCATCCATTCCTGGCCAATAGTCAGAACTTCTGGCCAGAGTCTTCATTTTATTTATTCCAATATGATTTTCATGAATGATATTCAAAACATATTCTGTTAAGGAATCGGGGATTATCATTCTATTTCCGGAAAATAGGCAATTTCTTACTATTGTTATCTCGTTTTTAATTCTAAGATTTATTTATTTATCAAATCAGACGCGATATCCCTACAAGGGATGCTTGCGTCAATAACAACACTAAATTCAGATACTATATTACAAAAAAAAAATTAAATAATTACAAGATTTGAAAAGATAAGAAAGAGGACATTAAAATCATTCTTGATTTTACATCACAACCAACAAAATAAACGAACCAAAAACAATATATATATATTTAAAATACAATATAACGCGGCTGATGATTGTAAAACGAAAATTTAAATTATACCGCGAATGTTTCTTTTATAAAAATCGAAATTTATTTTCAAAGAGAAATAGCGACATTTCTATCTTTGAGGATGAGGTATGGAAAGGTGAAACATGAAAAGTAATGGCGAACGGAAAAATAAAAAGTGTCCAGGGGCGGGAATCGAACCCACACCCTTCTGCTTACCGGGCAGGTGCCTTGTCTACTCGGCTACCCTGGACGTATTTTTCCGTTCGTAACTATAACTTAAAGTAACATTTAAAATACAATATAACGCGGCTGATGATTGTAAAACGAAAATTTAAATTATACCGCGAATGTTTCTTTTATAAAAATCGAAATTTATTTTCAAAGAGAAATAGCGACATTTCTATCTTTGAGGATGAGGTATGGAAAGGTGAAACATGAAGAGTAATGGCGAACGGAAAAATAAAAAGTGTCCAGGGGCGGGAATCGAACCCACACCCTTCTGCTTACCGGGCAGGTGCCTTGTCCACTGGGCTACCCTGGACGTATTTTTCCGTTCGTAACTATAACTTAAAGTAACATTTAAAATACAATATAACGCGGCTGATGATTGTAAAACGAAAATTTAAATTATACCGCGAATGTTTCTTTTATAAAAATCGAAATTTATTTTCAAAGAGAAATAGCGACATTTCTATCTTTGAGGATGAGGTATGGAAAGGTGAAACATGAAGAGTAATGGCGAACGGAAAAATAAAAAGTGTCCAGGTGCGGGAATCGAACCCACACCCTTCTGCTTACCGGGCAGGTGCCTTGTCCACTCGGCTACCCTGGACGTATTTTTCCGTTCGTAACTATAACTTAAAGTAACATTTAAAATACAATATAACGCGGCTGATGATTGTAAAACGAAAATTTAAATTATACCGCGAATGTTTCTTTTATAAAAATCGAAATTTATTTTCAAAGAGAAATAGCGACATTTCTATCTTTGAGGATGAGGTATGGAAAGGTGAAACATGAAGAGTAATGGCGAACGGAAAAATAAAAAGTGTCCAGGGGCGGGAATCGAACCCACACCCTTCTGCTTACCGGGCAGGTGCCTTGTCCACTCGGCTACCCTGGACGTATTTTTCCGTTCGTAACTATAACTTAAAGTAACATTTAAAATACAATATAACGCGGCTGATGATTGTAAAACGAAAATTTAAATTATACCGCGAATGTTTCTTTTATAAAAATCGAAATTTATTTTCAAAGAGAAATAGCGACATTTCTATCTTTGAGGATGAGGTATGGAAAGGTGAAACATGAAGAGTAATGGCGAACGGAAAAATAAAAAGTGTCCAGGGGCGGGAATCGAACCCACACCCTTCTGCTTACCGGGCAGGTGCCTTGTCCACTCGGCTACCCTGGACGTATTTTTCCGTTCGTAACTATAACTTAAAGTAACATTTAAAATACAATATAACGCGGCTGATGATTGTAAAACGAAAATTTAAATTATACCGCGAATGTTTCTTTTATAAAAATCGAAATTTATTTTCAAAGTGAAATAGCGACATTTCTATCTTTGAGGATGAGGTATGTAAAGGTGAAACATGAAGAGTAATGGCGAACGGAAAAATAAAAAGTGTCCAGGGGCGGGAATCGAACCCACACCCTTCTGCTTACCGGGCAGGTGCCTTGTCCACTCGGCTACCCTGGACGTATTTTTCCGTTCGTAACTATAACTTAAAGTAACATTTAAAATACAATATAACGCGGCTGATGATTGTAAAACGAAAATTTAAATTATACCGCGAATGTTTCTTTTATAAAAATCGAAATTTATTTTGGTTTTACCAAATAAATAACCGCTGTAAACAGAAATTAAATTCGATGCAATACCAAATTGCTCTTTGGGCTACTTCCGTTCGCCATTATTCTTCATGTTTCACCTTTCCATACCTCATCCTCAAAGATAGAAATGTCGCTATTTCTCTTTGAAAATAAATTTCGATTTTTATAAAAGAAACATTCGCGGTATAATTTAAATTTTCGTTTTACAATCATCAGCCGCGTTATATTGTATTTTAAATGTTACTTTAAGTTATAGTTACGAACGGAAAAATACGTCCAGGGTAGCCGAGTGGACAAGGCACCTGCCCGGTAAGCAGAAGGGTGTGGGTTCGATTCCCGCCCCTGGACACTTTTTATTTTTCCGTTCGCCATTACTCTTCATGTTTCACCTTTCCATTCCTCATCCTCAAAGATAGAAATGTCGCTATTTCTCTTTGAAAATAAATTTCGATTTTTATAAAAGAAACATTCGCGGTATAATTTAAATTTTCGTTTTACAATCATCAGCCGCGTTATATTGTATTTTAAATGTTACTTTAAGTTATAGTTACGAACGGAAAAATACGTCCAGGGTAGCCGAGTGGACAAGGCACCTGCCCGGTAAGCAGAAGGGTGTGGGTTCGATTCCCGCCCCTGGACACTTTTTATTTTTCCGTTCGCCATTACTCTTCATGTTTCACCTTTCCATACCTCATCCTCAAAGATAGAAATGTCGCTATTTCTCTTTGAAAATAAATTTCGATTTTAATAAAGGAAACATTCGCGGTATAATTTAAATTTTCGTTTTACAATCATCAGCCGCGTTATATTGTATTTTAAATGTTACTTTAAGTTATAGTTACGAACGGAAAAATACGTCCAGGGTAGCCGAGTGGACAAGGCACCTGCCCGGTAAGCAGAAGGGTGTGGGTTCGATTCCCGCCCCTGGACCCTTTTTAATTTTCCGTTCGCCATTACTCTTCATGTTTCACCTTTCCATACCTCATCCTCAAAGATAGAAATGTCGCTATTTCTCTTTGAAAATAAATTTCGATTTTAATAAAGGAAGCATTCGCGGTATAATTTAAATTTTCGTTTTACAATCATCAGCCGCGTTATATTGTATTTTAAATGTTACTTTAAGTTATAGTTACGAACGGAAAAATACGTCCAGGGTAGCCGAGTGGACAAGGCACCTGCCCGGTAAGCAGAAGGGTGTGGGTTCGATTCCCGCCCCTGGACCCTTTTTAATTTTCCGTTCGCCATTACTCTTCATGTTTCACCTTTCCATACCTCATCCTCAAAGATAGAAATGTCGCTATTTCTCTTTGAAAATAAATTTCGATTTTTATAAAAGAAACATTCGCGGTATAATTTAAATTTTCGTTTTAATATATATATATATATATATATATATATATATACAAATAGGTAATAATTAAGGTTTTTTTAACCAAGAGAGAAAATCATAGATATATTTACAGAATTTTCTAAATTTAAAATACGAGTCCTTACTATTTACAAACATAAAAAGATCCTTGTATTCGATGTTTTTCCGGTTTCTGTAATTCTGGAAGATTGGGCACTCAAGAAGCAGATGACTGGAATCCTGCTTTCTCTTTCCACATAAACATCCCGGATCGTCTATAACTCCTATTCGAAACAGAAAATCTCCGAAATTTCCATGACCAGTAACGAATTGCACATTGTAAAAGTCAGGGCGGAAATATTTTGGAATACCCAAAGGGAAAAAGAGACGAAAGTGATCACTTGTATTAGAAAACATATCTTCCATTCTTGTTTTTAAAAATCCATTTATTATTGAAGGAGAATGTGGACTGAACGTTCGTTGGTCTTCCTCGCTTAGTTGGTCCAATTCATATTTAATCAATCTTGATTCGATAAAATCAGTCAGGAATGGGATCTCTGCCAGACAGTGGACACAATTTGAGGAAGATGTTTTAAACGATCTAGTAGCCCAAAGAACAATTTGGTATTGCATCGAATTTAATTTCTGTTTACCGCGGTTATTTATTTGGTAAAACCAAATTTCAGCTCCATATGTTAGAATAGGTCTAATTAGCGTCTTATACAAAATTAACCTTTTATTAGAGTTTATACCCCATATTTTGCCGCTGAGGGAAAAAAGCAGATTTTTCATGCGATGCGCTTTATGCAAAATTTCATTGATGTGCGGGGTGAAATTTTTTTTTTTTTTTGAACCTATGATTAGATAATTTCATTCCCAAAATTTTGATTTCATTTGAAGGCTTTATGACGGTTTTTTGAAATTCCAACTGGAACCTATGGAAATTGTGAAAGTGAATCAAGTTTGTTTTTTCTGGATTTATTTTTAACTTGTTTGAGCGACACCATTGAGTGACATAGTTTAGGGTGTTCACTAACTCAGTTTTTAGACCCTCTAAATTATAATGCCAACATATAATAGAGATGTCGTCCGCGTAGCAAATAATTTCAGCGTTTGTTGATTTAAAATTCATTAAAATATCGTTTAGCAAGATGTTCCATAATAACGGTGACAGTGGACTACCCTGAGGACATCCCTTAGTGAGGTTTTTGGAGACCGTTTTGCCACCGTATGACAGACAAACTGTCCTTTTATTATTCAAATAGGATTGGATGATTTGAATCAGAGAGCTGGGAACGTTGTCTAAATCCATTCTTTTAATTATAGCTGGCCACCATGCATTATCAAAAGCCCCTGATAAGTCCACTGCGATCAACGCCGTCAGTTCTCTTTGCTTGTGTTCCAGAATAGTTTCAGTCAGCTCTTTCATAGCAGTAATTGTTGTTTCTTGCCTGGAGAAGCCATGTTGTCTATGACTCATCAAATTGTTTTCGTCATAAAACGTAGTAAGTTTATTTTTAATTAAATTTTCGAAAATATTTGAAATGTTTGATAGCAAGGAAATTGGTCTGTAGCTTTTACTAACATCATAACTAGTTTTATCTACTTTAGGAATGATTTTCACAAAAGAGTTTTTCCAATAATCTGGGAAATATCCCAAACTTATACATTTTTCGAATATTTGATGGAGGATTATGGAAATCCTAGGGTAGGGGCGTATTTTATCATATTATTGCTAATATTATCTGATCCAGGTGCTCTCTTATTTATCAATAATACAATAATTGATTCAATATCTTTTAGGTTTATGATCACTTTGTTTCTATTATTGTAAATTGGCGAGTAATATCTAGTTGCTTTGTGAAGTTCCTCCTCGGAAGAAATATCATAGTCCGGGAAAAGATCGTTCAATAAACTTTCCATTTTTGAAGTCCTAGCAAAATCCGGTGCGTTGTCTATCAATGGAATCCCTGTTGTGTTAAATGATGCTTTTAAAGTTTTGAAAGTTTTATAAGTGTTCCCAAAAGGATTAGTTGATTCGTTTTCTTCGAGAAAGAATCTCCAGCTTTTAAATTTTGCCTTGTTAATGGCTTTATTATATTTGTTACGAGCAGCTTTAAAAAATTTTTCATTAATTATTTTGCTCGCGCACGCGCGCGCGATAGAATAAATTTCTTATATAATTAAAATCATTTTTCATTTTTTCAAGTTTATTCGTCCACCACTTGAATTTGACTTTGTTTTTATTTATGGTTGATTTTAACTTGAGGGATGCGTAAGCTGCTTCACTGATAATATCTGTGAGTTTTAAAACAGCCCTATCTACACTTTCGGAATTTTTTATTTGGTTTGTTTCATCCACGAGGTTTAGCAATTCGGGGGAGGAAAATTTTTCATAAAATGCATTCCAGTTTGCGTCAGTTTCGCTGAATTTCCACGTTGATTTATAACCGTCTATATGACTGTTGTCTTTACAAACGATCTCGTAGGTTATTGTCACGTGATCGGAGGTGTCCGTCATTATGGATGTATTCCAGTTTTTTAATAGACTGATTGAATTTCTGTCGGAGATAGTGTGGTCGATCACGCTAGAATTACGACACGTTGTAGTTTTAATATTATGGACGAAGAGATTGTGTTGGTTCACTATTGAATGAAGTTTGTGACCATTTGAATTTGTCTTTCGATCATACCAGACGGGATGCCTAGAGTTAAAATCCTCACAAAGCAGAATCGGTTGAATTTCGAAAGTTTCCAAAATTTCCTCAATAAACTTTTGATGGGTTTCTGAAAAAGAATTGGGGAGAATGTAAAAATTCGCTATAATAATATTTGACTTTGATAAAAGTATTGAGCTTGTAGTACAAAATGAGTTGGTGAATTGATCTATCTTATTGTATTTTAATCCTTTATTTAAAATTATTGTTGCCGAGTTTATCTTGTTTCCTTTAGCTGTTAAAACTGAATGCTCATCTCCGCCAAAAATAACAACATTGTTCACTGTGTAGGGCTCCTGAATAAATAATATGTCTGGTGGGTCGTTAGCTATCTGAGCCAGGAGCTCATTTGTTGCGTTTATGCTTTTTCTTAAATTTTGTTGCACACACTTAATTAATGGAGCTTGCATTTTATCCTTTCCTGACTCGTATGAGTTAGTTACCTGATTGTTCAGTTGGGAAATAACTTGTTTTTTCGATTATTCTGTCTATTTGTGCCTTATACATAGGGCATTCCTCCGAATTTGCTCTGTGTGATAAGGGCTTTTTTCTATACTTAGGATGTTGAGAGTAATTAAAACACTTGGGAATTCCTGAGCAATCATGAACTCCCTGAACTCCACATATTCTGCACATTGGGGTGTTAGGGCATTCTGCCATTTTGTGAGAGAGATTAAATTTAAGACATTTCTGGCATTGTTTCACAAAAATATTATCTACAACAACGCAGCGTTCACAATCAGTGTAGATTTTATTATTTAATTTCCTAATGGTTTGATACACCCTAGGAGAAACTCGTAAAACTATATTGTGAGTAGGGGTGTTTGATTTAGTGCTGAATAATACCTTAATTTCACTTTTCATATCCCTTAGTTCGTCGTTCATCTGATAGATTGTTTCTTCGAAGGAATTTACCTCGGTGATTTTATTAACATTTTTAACCATTATCGTCGGATCTCTTTTGGTCGGAATAAATGTTTTGCATATATTTGTTAGCTGAGTTGATTTGCATATTTCCTCTTTTAGAAAATTAGATTCGCGCTCGTCCGACATTTTTATAATAATAGATTTTTTAGTGTTTATAATTTTATTGACTCGAACTTTCTTATTTTCCTCTCCTAACACTCTGATCTTATTAACAATAGCGTGGTGTACATCTTGATTATTTCCCTCATTAAAAGGCTGCGCTATTATTACAAATTCTTTTTCACTAATTTGTTTTTTATTTATTGTAACTCTCGTTGTTTGAGTTTTCACAACCTCTGAAAAAGAGAGCCTCAGTGTCTTGAATACTCCCTTGAATTTGTCCAGTTTTTGATCTAGGACATCAGACACTTGCACAGAAAGCTGCTCTAAAAGGTCCTGATCATTGATATCCATCAAGGCCGTAATACCATCTTTTGTCTGCTTTACCATTGTGGACAAATAGGATAGATCATTTTTTGTGAGTTTTTTTTGGTTCTGTTTGACCTTATTGTCAAAATACTCATAGATTTCATCTAATTTTACAGTCAATGTTCTTATTAGTAAATCCATATTAAATTTTATGCAAATCTATTTTTCTTTTGTCCATTTAATTTAAAGTAAATAGTTAAAATTAAATAATGAGCGTTTCAGCGACTATACTTAATGCTATAATTCAATTTTGTGTTTTAGATTCTTATAATACTATCTAAATATTTACCGAAATTGAGGAGCGATGCGACGCACGTCCACGTTGATAAAAAAAAATATAAGGTTTTATATCTACATCTGAGTCAATATCATACTTATCATACTTGATTAATTTATATAGTTTTCTAAGAGTTGGTTCTTCTTGGGTTATGTCCGATACCAAGACGTAATCTAATATTGAATTTTTTATTAATAATATTTCTCCCATTTCCTCTTCCTTCTCCTCTTTTCAGGATTTGGAAATCTTGAAAGAAAATCTGCAAGAGGTATTTCAGTTCCCTTAGTATATTTAATTTCAAAATTAAAATTTGATATTGAGAGTGACCATCTATGTAACCTATTTGACACTAAGGCTGGTAAATTATTTTTATCGCCAAAAATGGCTAGTAATGGTTTGTGATCTGTATTAATAGTATATTTTCTTCCGTAAAGAAATTGTTTTAGCCTATTTAAGGTAAAGAATATTGATAAACCTTCTTTTTCTATCTGGGAATATTTCTTTTCTATGTCATTTAGTGTTCTCGAAACAATAGTAATTGGTTTCTCAATGCCGTTAACAATATGGGAGGTAAAGAGGTAAATCTTGCGAATAATGCGTCAAACAAGTTTTTGTATTAATCAAATTTTTACATTTTTCGAAAGCCTGATCATGTTCTTTTTTCCAATTCCAATTATAACTTCTTTTCAATAAAGATAATAAAGGATTTGCATGTATGGATAAATTTTTAACGAATTTACTGTAAAATGACAACATGCCCAAGAAAGATTTCAATTATGAAATGTTACTCGATTTAGGACATTTTTTTATACTGTCTAATTTATCCTCAAGGGGATAAATTCCATTTTTATTCATTTTATGTCCCAAATAATTGATTTCATCAACAAAAAAACAGAGATTTTTCTTTATTAATTGAAAAATTAAAATTAGATAATTTATTCATGACTGTCTCAATATCTGAATAAAAGCCAGACGATAAAAGCCAGACCTCTTGAGCTCTGGGTCTTGATCTCCGGTCTCGATCCCTGATATGGTCTCTTGACTATTTTTGAAGCCTGCGGCGCCGTAGTTGTGCTTGGCGCTGCCTTGGTTCCCTCAAATCGGCGTGCACTAGCCCTCCTCTCCCCCGGGGTGCCCACGGCCTCGCCGTCGCCTCTCCAGCCCTCTCCTTGGCCCTCCTCTACGGCGGGTTGCTCGGAGACACCTAACTATGAGTTATGCCTTAAAATGCTTACCGAAGCATGTAGAAGGCACAATAATAGTATATTGTCTCAATATCTGAATTATGCTCATTTACATCAAACGATGCTATAATAATATCGTCTAAATATATTATTACATTTTTAAGACCGGAAAAAAATATTGTCCATAGTTCTTTGGAAAATAGTCGTTATGGACTTGATACCGAAGGGCAGCCTTTTATATATAAAAAGGCCTTTTTGGGTAGAAATAACTGTCATTTTTTTAGATTCCTCGTCTAGAAGTATCTGATGGTATGCGCATGAAAGATCAATTTTACTAAATATACTTTTACCGAAAAAATAATGTAAAACATTATCGATGTTTGGTATCGGATATTTAACAACTTCGATAAATGGATTTAAGGTTCTCTTAAAGTCTGCACAAATTCTAATTTTGCCGTTTTTCTTAGGGACGCATACTAGCGGTGAAGCTATTGGGCTATCCACTACATTTTCAATAATATCATTTATCAATAAAAATAATAGTTCTTCTTCAATTAAATTCCTAATATCAAAGGGAGCAGGTCTAAATTTATAAAATTTTGGCGCAAAATTATTTTTTACATTAATGTGTACGGAAATATCTTTTATTGGTAAGACTATATCTTCGGAAAGTTTATAATATTTATTAAAAATTAAATTAGTATCAAAATTATTATTTTGTTGGACATTAATTTGTACCATATCAAAAAATACTATCCAGTCTTATTCTATGAGAAATTTATTATTTTTAATATCTGTTACTATTAAGTATAAATGGCCTATTTTATTTTTAAATCTTACTTCTACTTTACATTCTCCAATAGAGGAAATGCCCATTCCTTGATAATCAGTTAAATAACATTTAGACGGAAACAATTTGATATGTTCAAAATATTTTTAAAATATATCTTTTGACATAGTTGTTAAAGCCGCACCAGTGTCAATTTCTGCTAAGAATTTTATGTCGAAGACATACAAAATACTCTCAAATTATTTAGTCAGATATTCTATATTATTGATGGACTCATCCTTTTCTCCTGAAAATGATTCTCCGTGGGCAGACGCTTCATTAGATATTCCTCTCTTTCTTGGTTGAAAATATCCATTCTTAGATTTTGAATGACATACAGTTGATATATGTCCCAATTGTTTACAAGAATAGCAGAAAGAATTAAAAAAAACATTTGTCCGAATGATGATTCATCTTTCCACAATGTTTGCACTTAGAATTTAATTTGTTTATTTCTTTAGTTTCAGCATAAAACTTCATTTTCAGCACATTACAATCTACCGTTTCTATTGTGGTAGCCATATTTACTGCCATATTAAAAGTGAGCTCAGGCTCTTGCAGTAATCCTTTCGAAATAACTTGACTAGAAACTCCTGAAATGAACTTATCCTTTAGGTGTTCTTCAAATTTTAAGCCAAAGTTACACCTATTAGCCTGTTTTTTTAATTTAAGGACATAGTCTTCTATTTTTTCGCCATTTTCCTGAACCAATTGGCTGAATTCATGTCTTTCAAAAATGATATTTAGCTTCGGTGTAAAATGAGCAATTAAAACACTCACAATTTCTTCGAATTATAATGCACAAACATCTCTAGGTGCGATCAATTCTTTTAGAATACTATAAGTATTCGCTCCAACAGACATAATAAAAAAGGGAACAATCTTCTTACCTTCGATTTCATTCACAGAGATGTACTGTTTGAATCGTTGAATATAATTCTCAAAAGGTTTTTCTTTCATTATATATGGTTCGAACGAAATCCTCGTCGCCATTGTTATTTTTCTTATTAAATAATTTATTAGAAAAATAGTATGACACATTTATTTTAAACAAAATAAAATATATCAGAACTTATAAAATAAAAGAAGTTTATTTACCTTCTTTAAAAATATTTACATAAAAGCAATTTAACAAAACAAATTTAATCCAAAAATTAAACAATCAAAATTTACAAATCTCTCGACAGAACGTGTTTACTCTAGTCCTAGTCAAAACCCAATAAAATAAATATATGCACAATTTATTTTTTTTATACGTCTGCGTAACTCTAAGTCCATTTACATCATGGTGAACTGATGGGTAAATTCAGTGCCATTGAGGCGCAACCGCAGGGAGGTTTTACTGCTGATGAAACAGGCACTGTGGAGTAAGCGACCACGCGTGGATTGGCTCAGGCTTGAACATCGGGGGTGGGATTCTAAAACTATTTTGGAATTTATGTGGCGTCCTAATAATGCCTGTCATTAGAAACCTAGGGACGTACTCATCTCCTACTATATTGTTGAATAGCGGTGGTGCGGGGTCGAGGGTGTATTTACCATCTGTCCTTTTTTCCCCAAAATCAACCACATCGTGAACATCCTTTATTATTTGTAGGCAACTTCTAGCAGACTTGGCAGCAGCAGATAATGATGCGGATGATGATGATGATAATACGGGTTTTAAGGACCTCAGATGCGAAAGTATTTGGTTCCTGAACATATAAATCAAACTGGGGATTGGAGGGGTGATAGTTTTGTTCTGCCACTGGGAAAAATATCAATTTTTTTTTATAAAAAACGAAGTACACCTCTCCAGTCAAAATAGACCTCAAAACGACGCCATATATCGCCTCCCACCGCAAACTATTGGCCTCCGGGCTGTAAAAAAACGATAACGCAAGCTTCAGCAAATTAAAAAGCGCCTAATTGTAGACCATGGTTTGGAGCCAATGGCCTTCTTCAGTCCAGGGGGTGAGGGTTCATTAGATCGAAAAGGGATTAAATGAAATCTTCACTTCCGGCCGAAGAGGTGTTGACCTGGCAATCCCTGAAGATTTAATTCGTTCCTTTGTGCATGACAATAAATAAAGGTAGTCCTGGAATAGAAGAGCGCCATTGGATCAACACAATGTTCTGCATGCTCGCGCTTCTAAATTGACCGAAGCTGGTGCTGTGACCTTGTGTGGGATACAAGAGATGAGCGGAGATGGCTATAGGCGATGAAGGTCCTTCTGATGGCGGTGGTGTGAGGCGAGTCCCATATTTTGTTACTCATTCACGGGTAAAACGCGGTAATGCCATCGAAAGGCAGCCTTGGTGATCTCTCGATCTGATTCTAAACAGAAAGAAAAATATTGTCACAAGTATGGGATGACGGTTTTGAATAAATACCTTTCTTCAGGCCTTCATGGCAGATTGTTTTTGTGGGCAGAGTGACAAAGATCAGATATTATCAGCTTGGACTTTCATAGATATATCTAGGTTGGGAACAGTCAAGGGTAATATTTTTCATCCCCTATCCAATCAAACAGGGTACAATTCGTCCCATGCAAAACGCCAGACTTTAAAACTTGGTCGCCAACATATCGTTCCGCAAGGGCTCTATGTCCAGGTCCCTATTTGCTGCACTTGGGTCGTTCAAAACTGATTCCACCAGGCTCGTTCCCAAACATCCCCAACATAGGTTTGACGCGCCCATTTCGTGGGCCAGATTTTGCAGCCCTCTGGGCTTGATTTATTTCGTCAAAATACGATATAAGAGCGATTGTATATGACATATATTTGAATTCGCGTAACCAATATGCCAATAAAAAATGAGCAAAACTTCAAAAAATTCATGATCTGAATATTATAATCCAATCGTGATAGTTAGCGGCTCGATAATGTGAAGTTCCTGCTTGGGTGTGTCATAAACTCTCGAAGAAAATTTCCGCATATCATGTCTGCATATCAGTAAAGTAACGCAGAATGGATAGCGCATCTGAGCAGGCATTTTGACACCGAGAGTTTCATGAAGCAAATGTGGTCTATAAATAACTTTATCTCTGTTAATTTTTCTAGGTCTTAAATCGGATTTCTTTCAAAATTTCTTACAATATTATTTTGCGGATTTGAGTCACTGCGAAGTTGTTAGAGCACAATATCATTAGCTTAAAAATCAGATTGTTATCATTCAATCGACGACTCTTAATTTGGCAAAACAGCTCCAAATTTCCTCAAAGCGAGAATATTTCTTTCTTGGATATTCAATGGTAGATATTCAAACAATTCTTATCAACTTGATAAAAATGCATAAATTATTATTTAAATAAAGCAGCGTTTAAAGGAACGTCACACTTGAAAAAATAGTTCTCAAAATTGCCTTTAAAAAATGTATCCATTGTTGCTATTATAACGATTAAAATTTAAACAATTTTTTTTTCTTTTTTAAATTTTCTTTCGAGTTAAAAAAAATTATTTAGAGTGATTTGATATCGCGAATTACAAAGGCGTTCAAATTTCATCAAGTTCAACCGCCAAATATTCGCTTTTAACATTTAAAAAAACAACATAAATTGAAACTAATATTTTTGAATGAATCCATACATTTTAACTATAAAAAACTTGAAATATTATCACAAATGAATTCAAAACTGATAATTAAAAAAAATAATAATAATCCATTTAATATCGATTTGTGAATATTTATGAACGAAATGTAAACAAACATAGCAGTGTTGTTCAAATAACATTTTGAAAAATTATAAAATAAATTATTATTTTCAAAAATATTTATATTAGGGTACAAAATATTTCAACCTACATTTTGAAATTCGAAAATTGTTATATTAAAATAAATACAAATCGATTTAAAAAAAACTATAAAATATATATGTCATAATTTGAATAATACCCAAAATGTATAATTTATTTTCACCATAATTATTATGTTAAATGTAAATAAATATTCATCCATCTATAAATCTGTACAAAATAAACGTGGTAGCAAGTACGCGCGGGCGAAGGCTACGTCACGACGCCGCGTGCGCGCGCGCTCACGGTGTGGAACAAATTATTTTTCGAAGCATACATGCACAAAGGCTGCGCCCTTTTGTTCGACCACGACAGATACGACAAGTAAGAGTCGACAGAAAGAAGAACCTCAAGAGAATAGGCAAGGCAAAGAGACAAGAAGACCAGAAAGAGGCCGAGTTAGGTCAAGAGAATTAGTCGGTGATAGATGCACTAACAGCGATGATGAGAAGACTAGGGTGGAACGAGCCCACCACCGCAGCTAGATTTGACGGATCAAGTTCCGCGGAGTCGTTCTAAAGGGATCCGCACGGTAGTGACAGCGCTAAAGGCAGAGCACTGGAGTACACTCCAATCCATGGACTACCTCCGCGGACCCTACTGGTGAATAAAACAGGTCCTTGAGAATCTGTATCCCTCACCCGAGACACCGACCCATCAAGAATTCTATCAACTACGTTGCGGGCCTCAAGGCTTACAAGCATACTATATACAGAAGGTACGCATGGGTACGCAGATCGACATCGACCGCAAGGAAATGGTCAATGCTCTCACTCAAGGAATGCCCTCCGACAGTCGCAATCTCCTACTAATTGCAACACCTAGCAGCCCGTCGGAACAAGTTCTTTTTCGAAGCATACATGCACAACGGTCGCGCCCTTCCATTCGACCACGACGGATACTGTTAGAACTCATGGAATATTGTATGTATATATGTAAATATTACAAATAATTTCATATTTTTGGTTTTTTGTGTGTCTGACCCCTCAGCGAAGGGGAAGCTATTTTTTGCTGTCTCTTCTCCTCTTTTCACACCCCCCCCCCCCCCTGTCGAGAGAATGTAATCGCCCGCCGACCGGATGGACAGTCCAAGTACCCACCGACCAATCGGAGGGGCAGAGGGGTCCAAAAGGTCAGGGGCGCGGAGCCAGAGTTGGTGTCACAGCTGTGCCAAGTAGACAAGAAAAAGGCCTAGCGGGGAGCTTGCCCAAGATGAGCGCCGGGAATTTCGTCCATCTTTCATAAACGACCATACAAGCGGTCTGAGAAGGGACTGGGTGGCTGACATCTCAAAGAAAGGTGAAGCCGAGACGAATCGTTGAGAGATTCGCATAGTGGTTGGAGTACGTCGAGAGCGACGAATTGTGCTCCATCTGAAGATACCAGGAAGTTCGTCGAGAACGACGAATTGTGCTTCCAAGGCAGGGGGGCTCGGACAAGCCGACCTAACAACTGAGAGGAACTGTTTTTGGTGAGCACTCTCTCACACGCTTTTATTTCCTAAAATTGATATATTTTTTCATGTTAATCTAGCATTATTTTTTAGTATTTTTTTTTCTTATTTTTACTAAGTGTTTTCTATTTCGTCAATATCATCATTTTATATATTTTCTTTTGTTAAAAAACATTTAATTTGCATGCAAAATTTTGGAATACACAAAAATAATAAGTTTTCATATATTTTTTATTTTTCATTTTATAGCTAACATTGAACAAAACTTTTATATGTGTAACCTTTTGTTGTCTTCCTTTTTTCTTGCTTGAACACCCAAGGCAGCCCAAAACAATATCAAACTTTAGGTTAAAGTTTTTTATTTGTTAAAAAGGGGGTTTGTGGAGCGTTCCGAATTTTTCTTTTCCTCCACGAGCTTTTTCAATTACCCCTTTCTTAACATTTTATTTTGGCGTCCCCGGGTGGGCTGCATTGGCTGGTAAAAATCGAGAAAAGGAAAAAAAGGCTTCTAGGAATATTATACAGTAAATAATGCACACAGAGTATTGATATCTTAAAAAGGGCTAAAGCCCCCAAAAGAGCTATTTTTACTCGGCTGTCCACCGAGTTTTTGACTGAAATAGAAAAGCCAGATTTCGATACAGAAAAATATAGATCTAAATATAACCGAATTTGTGCTCTCTCTAAGGAAATAAGTGAAATTGATTCGAGGTATCATGGGCTCCTTCTGGAGGATGAAACCATAACGGAGGTCAAAATCGAAGAAGAATTCGAGGGTTGTGAAAACTATGTTCAAGGGATGTTTGACATAGAAAATAAATGTTTGTCTCGATGTGAAACCGCGAGGGTTAGGGTCGACGGCTCATTGGTGGAGTCCGCGGCGAATTCGGTTGTAAATACCGAATCTAAAAGAACTATTAGGTTGCCAAAAGTGGAGATACCAAAATTTAAGAGCAACCTAGAGGATTGGCTCTCATGTTGGGGGCAATTTAGTAAAATCAATGACGATGAAACTCTTGGGGATGTAGATAAATTTCACTATCTGCCACAAGCGGTAGTCGAGGGATCCAGAGCTCAACGTCTTGTGTGCAGTTAACTTATTACTGAGGATAATTATCCCAAAGTAATACAAGCATTAAAATATCGATTCGGAGATAAGAACCTTCTCAAAGAACACTATATAAGGAGACTGTTGAAACTGGTTGTTTCTAATGCAAGGAAAGAAAACCTTCCTCTTGACGAGATCTACGAAGATCTAATGGCAAACTTAAAGAACCTGGAATCACTGGGTGTAAACACGGAGATGACAGGCGTGTTTCTCTACCCATTGGTTGTATCGAGTCTGCCATTGGACATTATTCAGGTGTGGCAGAGGAATCCTGCTGTGGGCTATGGGATAAAAGAAGAAGGAGCGGAGAATGGAGATAAGAGCGATGCCAGCGGTAGACTACAGGCTCTGATGGACTTCCTTCGGGATGAGGTGAAGGGTGCTGAGCGAATGGCATTTGCTAAGGAGAAATTTGAGGGTAATAGCTCAATGAGGGCTACAGGTTCTCAACTAAATTCTCCCCGGAAGACACCGCCCACTGTCTCCAATTTATTCGGCAGCGCATTTAACAGAAAATGCATATTCTGCCAGAGGGATAATCACCTGAGTATTGAATGTTTTGTTGCCTCGCGTCTTACGAGAGGGATCAAAAGATAAAGGAGGCTAGAGTCTGCTTTAAATGTCTAAAGGGTAACCATCTGAAAAGGGAATGCCGAGCAGACATAAAATGTAGAAGTTGCGGAAAAGATCATCTAGATATCTTTTGCAATAAAATTGCCTTGAAGCAAGGAGGA
>CP092882.1:36915083-36936625 GCA_030710605.1 Cordylochernes scorpioides | reverse complement strand
AGATATCTAATACCACATGTTCGACCACGTAACGGTATATAACTTGCTATTTACTGCAAATAGAAAGCATCACATAATATCAATCTGTACCGCGTTAGACTCTAATAAAGTATAGCAACTGTACAGATAGAAGAAATGGAGAATTACAGGAGAAAAATAAGTTCAAAACTAATCAGGCCTAGGTGAGAATAAGAGAGTAGGCCTAGCGAGCCCAGTCCAATTCTTACGAGGTCGTGGCCTTCCTGGATTATGTAACTTTCCCCCTGTTTACGTCAGAAAAGGGCAGTGTATAAGTATAACTACTGTACCTCTGTCAATAAAATATCTGTTTCTCCCTGTCTTCAAATACTGTACCTCTGTTACAAAATATCAGTACCTTTCTGTCTTCAACTACTGTACCTCTGTCAATAAAATATCTGTTTTTCCCTGTCTTTAACTACTGTACCTCTGTTATAAAATATCTGTTTCTCCCTGTCTTTAACTACTGTACCTCTGTTATAAAATATTTGTACCTCCCTGTCTTTAACTACTGTACCTCTGATATAAAATATCAGTACCTCTCTCTGTCTTTAACTACTGTACCTCTGTTTTAAAATAACTGTACTTCCTTGGCTTTAACTACTGTACCTCTGTTTAAAAATATCTGTAAATCCTTGTCTTTAAATACTGAACCTCTGTCAATAAAATATCTGTTTTCCTTGTCTTTAACTACTGTACTTCTGTTGTAAAATATCTGTACCTCTCTGTCTTTAACTACTGTAACTCTGTTTTGAATATCTGTACCTCCTTGTCTTTAACTACTGTACCTCTGTCAATAGAATATCTGTTTCTCCCAGTCTTTAACTACTGCACCTCTGTTATAAAATATCTGTATTCTCTGTCTTTAACTACTGTACCTCTGTCAATAAAATATCTGTTTCTCCCTGTCTTTAACTTCTGTATCTTTGTTATAAAATATCTGTACCTCTCTGTCTTTAACTACTTTACCTCTTTTATAAAATATTTGTAACTTCTTGTCTTTAATTACTGTACCTCTGTCAATAAAATATCTGTTTCTCATTGTCTTTAACTACTGTATCTCTGTTAGAAAATATCTGTACCTCGATGTGTTTAACTACTGTATCTCTGTCAATAAAATATCTGTTTCTCCTTGTCTTTAACTAATGTGCGTCTGTCAATAAAATATCTGTTTCTCCCTGTCTTTAACTACTATACCTCTGTTATAAAATATCTGTACCTCTCTGTCTTTAACTACTGTACCTCTGTTTTAAAATATCTGTTAATCCTTGTCTTTAAATACTGAACCTCTGTCAATAAAATATCTGTTTTTCCCTGTCTTTAACTACTGTACCTCTGTTATAAAATATATTTTTCTCACTGTCTTTAACTACTGTACCTCTGTTATAAAATATCTGTACCGCGCTCTCTTTAACTACTGTACCTCTGTCAATTAAATATCTGTCTTCTCCCTGTCTTCAAATACTGTACCTCTGTTACAAAATATCAGTACTTTTCTGTCTTCAACTACTGTACCTGTGTCAATAAAATATCTGTTTTTCCCTGTCTTTAACTATTGTACCTCTGTAATAAAATATCTGTTTCTCACTGTCTTTAACTACTGTACCTCTGTTATAAAATATCTGTACTTCTCTGTCATTAAATGCTGTACATCTGTTTTAAAATATCTTTACCTGCTTGTCTTTAGCTACTGTACCTCTGTCAATAAAATATCTGTTTCTCCGTCTTTAACTACTATACCTCTGTTATAAAATATCTGTACCTCCCTGACTTTAACTACTGTACCTCTGATATAAAATATCAGTACCTCTCTCTGTCTTTAAAAATATCTGTAAATCCTTATCTTTAAATACTGAACCTCTGTCAATAAAATATCTGTTTTCCTTGTCTTTAACTACTGTACTTCTGTCAATAAAATATCTGTTTCTCCCAGTCTTTAACTACAGCACCTCTGTTATAAAATATCTGTACCTCTCTCTTTTTAACTACTGTACCTCTGTCAATAAAATATCTGTTTCTCCCTGTCTTTAACTACTGTACCTCTGTTATAAAATATCTGTACCTCCCTGTCTTTAACTACTGTACCTCTGTTATAAAATATATGTGCCTCTCTGTCTTTAACTACTGTACCTCTGTTTTAAAATATCTGTTTCTCCCTGTCTTTAACTACTGTACCTCTGTTATAAAATATCTGTACCTCGCTGTCTTTAACTACTGAATCTCTGATAATAAAATATTTGTTTCTCCCTGTCTTTAACTACTCTACCTCTGTTTAAAAATATCTGTACCTCCTTGTCTTTAACTAATGTGCCTCTGTCAATAATATATCTGTTTCTTCCTGTCTTTAACTACTGTACCTCTGTTATAAAATATCTGTACCTCCCTATCTTTAACTACTGTACCTCTTTTATAAAATATCTGTACCTACTTGTCTTTAACTACTGTACCTCTGTCAATAAAATATCTGTTTCTCCCTGTCTTTAACTACTGTACCTCTGTTATAAAATATCTGTACCTCCCTGTCTTTAACTACTGTACCTCTGTTATAAAATATCTGTACCTCCCTGTCTTTAACTACTGTACCTCTGTTATAAAATATCTGTTTCTCCCTGTCTTTAACTACTGTACCTCTGTTATGAAATATCTGTACCTCCCTGTCTTTAACTACTGTACCTCTGTTATAAAATATATGTACCTCTTTGTCTTTACCTACTGTACTTTTGTTGTAAAATATCTGTTTCTCCCAGTCTATAACTACTGTACCTCTGTTATAAAATATCTGTACCGCGCTCTTTTTAACTACTGTATCTCTGTCTATAAAATATCTGTTTCTCACTGTCTTTAACTACTGTACCTCTGTTATAAAATATCTGTACTTCTCTGTCATTAAATGCTGTACCTCTGTTTTAAAATATCTTTACCTGCTTGTCTTTAACTACCGTACCTCTGTCAATAAAATATCTGTTTCTCTCTGTCTTTAACTACTATACCTCTGTTATAAAATATCTGTTTCTCCCTGTCTTTAACTACTGTACCTCTGTTATAAAATATCTGTACCTCCCTGTCTTTAACTACTGTACCTCTGATATAAAATATCAGTTTCCTCTCTCTGTCTTTAACTATTGTACCTCTTTTATAAAATATCTGTACCTCCTTGTCTTTAACTACTGTACCTCTGTCAATAAAATATCTGTTTCTCACTGTCTTTAACTACTGTACTTCTGTTGTAAAATATCTGTACCTCTCTGTCTTTAACTACTGTACCTCTGTTATAAAATATATGTCCCTCCTTGGCTTTAACTACTGTACCTCTGTTCTAAAATATCAGTACCTCTCTGTCTTTAACTATTGTACCTCTGTTTTAAAATAACTGTACCTCCTTGGCTTTAACTACTGTACCTCTTTTATAGAATATCTGTACCACTCTGTCTTTAACTACTGTACCTCTGTTATCAAATATCAGTACCTCTCTTTCTTCAACTACTGTATCTTTGTTATAAAATATCTGTACCTCTCTGTCTTCAAATACTGTACCTCTGTTACAAAATATCAGTACCTTTCTGTCTTCAACTACTGTACTTCTGTCAATAAAATACCTGTTTCTCCCTGTCTTAACTACTCTACCACTTTATAAAATATCTGTACCTCCCTATTTCTAACTACTGTACCTCTTTTATAAAATATCTGTACCTCCTTGTCTTTAACTACTGTACCTCTGTCAATAAAATATCTGTTTCTCACTGTCTTTAACTACTGTACCTCTGTTATTAAATATCTGTACCTCGCTCTTTTGACCTAATGTACCTCTGTCAAAAAATATCTGTTTCTCCCTGTCTTTAACTACTCTATCTCTGTTATAAAATATCTGTACCTCGCTGTCTTAAACTACTGTACCTCTGTTTAAAAATATCTGTACCTCCTTGTCTTTAACTAATGTTCCTCTGTCAATAAAATATATGTTTCTCCCTGTCTTTAAATACTGTACCTCTGTTATAAAATATCAGTACCTCGTTCTCTTTAACTACTGTATCTCTGTCAATAAAATATCTGTTTCCCCCTGTCTTTAACTACTGTACCTCTGTTATAAAATATATCTACCTCTATGTCTTTAACTTCAGTACCTCTGTTTTAAAATATCTGTTTTTTCCCTGTTTTTAACTACTGTACCTCTGTTATAAAATATCAGTACCTCGTTCTCTTTAACTACTGTATCTCTGTCAATAAAATATCTGTTTCCCCCTGTCTTTAACTACTGTACCTCTGTTATAAAATATATCTACCTCTATGTCTTTAACTTCAGTACCTCTGTTTTAGAATATCTGTTTTTCCCTGTTTTTAACTACTGTACCTCTGTTATGAAATATCTGTACCTCCCTGTCTTTAACTACTCTACCTCTGTTATAAAATATATGTACCTCTCTCTACTTTCAACTAATGTACCTCTGTTTCAAAATATCTGTAAATCCTTGTCTTTAAATACTGAACCTCTGTCAATAAAATATCTGTTTTCCTTGTCTTTAACTACTGTACTTCTGTTGTAAAATATCTGTACCTCTCTGTCTTTAACTACTGTAACTCTGTTTTGAATATCTGTACCTCCTTGTCTTTAACTACTGTACCTCTGTCAATAAAATATCTGTTTCTCCCAGTCTTTAACTACTGCACCTCTGTTATAAAATATCTGTATTCTCTGTCTTCAACTACTGTACTTCTGTCAATAAAATACCTGTTTCTCCCTGTCTTAACTACTCTAACTCTTTATAAAATATCTGTACCTCCCTATCTTTAACTACTGTACCTCTTTTATAAAATATCTGTACCTCCTTGTCTTTAACTACTGTACCTCTGTTATAAAATATCTGTACCACTCTGTCTTTAACTACTGTACCTCTGTTATAAAATATCAGTACCTCTTTTTCTTTAACTTCTGTATCTTTGTTATAAAATATCTGTACCTCTCTGTCTTTAAATACTTTACCTCTTTTATAAAATATCTGTACCACTCTGTCTTTAACTACTGTACCTCTGTTATTAAATATCTGTACCTCGCTCTCTTTGACTAATGTACCTCTGTCAATGAAATATCTGTTTCTCCCTGTCTTTACCTACTCTACCTCTATTATAAAATATATGTACCTCCCCGTCTTTAACTACTGTACTTCTGTCATTAAATATATCTACCCCTCTGTCTTTAACTTCTGTACCTCTGTTTTAAAATATCTGTAAATACTTGTCTTTAAATACTGAACCTCTGTCAATAAAATATCTGTTTTTCCCTGTCTTTAACTACTGTACTTCTGTTATAAAATATCTGTACCTCCCTGTCTTTAACTACTGTACCTCTGTTTGAATATCTGTACCTCCTTGTCTTTAACTACTGTACTTTTGTCAATAAAATATCTGTTTCTCCCTGTCTTTAACTACTATACCTCTGTTATAAAATATCTGTACCTCGCTGTCTTTAACTACTGTACCTCTGTTATAAAATATCTGTACCTCTCTGTCTTTAACTACTGTACCTCTGTTTTAAATTATCTGTAAATCCTTGATTTTAAATACTGAACCTCTGTCAATAAAATATCTGTTTTCCCTGTCTTTAACTACTGTACCTCTGTTATAAAATATCTGTACCTCTCTGTCTTTAACAACTGTACCTCTGACAATAAAATATATTTTCTCACTGTCTTTAACTACTCTACCTCTGTTATAAAATATCTGTAAATCCCTCTCTTTAACTCCTGTACCTCTGTTATAAAATATCTGTACCTCCCTGTATTTTACTACTGTATCTCTGTTATAAAATATCTGCACCTCTCTGTCTTTAACTACTGTACCTCTGACAATAAAATATCTGTACCTTCCCGTCTTTAACTACTGTACTTCTGTTATTAAATATCTGTACCTCTCTATCTTAAACTACTGTACCTCTGTTTGAAAGTATCTGTACATCCTTGTCTTTAACTAATGTGCCTCTGTCAATAAAATAACTGTACCTCCTTGGCTTTAACTACTGTACCTCTGTTATAAAAAATCTGTACCTCGCTGTCTTAAACTACTGTACCTCTGTTTAAAAGTATCTGTACATCCTTGTCTTTAACTAATGTGCCTCTGTCAATAAAATATCTGTTTCTCCCTGTCTTTAACTACTGTACCTCTGTTTTAAAATATCTCTACCTCCCTGTCTTTAAGTACTGTACCTCTGTTATAAAATATCTGTACCTCTCTGTCTTTAGCTACTGTGTCTCTTTCAATAAGATATATGTTCCTCCCTTTTTTCAACTACTGTAACTCTGTTATAAAATATCTGTACCGTCCTTTCTTTAACTACTGTACCTATGTCAATAAAATATTTCTGTGCCTTCCTTTTTTAAACTACTGTACCTCTGTTATAAAATATCTGTACCACCCTCTCTTTAACTACTGTACCTCTGTCGATATAATATCAGTGACTCCCTGTCTTCAACTACTGTACCTTTGTTATAAAATATCTGTACCTCTCTGTCTTTATCTACTGTACCTCTGTTATAAAATCTCTGTGCCTCCCTGTCTTTAACTACTGTACCTCTATTATAAAATATATGTACCTCTTTGTATTTAACTACTGTACCTCTGTCAATAAAATATCTATACCTCCCTGTATTTATCTACTGTACCTCTGTTATAAAATCTCTGTGCCTCCCTGTCTTTAACTACTGTACCTCTATTATAAAAAATAAGTACCTCTTTGTATTTAACTACTGTACCTCTGTCAATAAAATATCTATACCTCTCTGTATTTAACTACTGTTCCTCTGTTATAAAATATCTGTACCCCTCTGTCTCTAACATTTTTCTCCTGTTATAAAATCTCTGTGCCTCCCTGTCTTTAACTACTGTACCTCTATTATAAAATATATGTACCTCTTTGTATTTAACTACTGTACCTCCGTCAATAAAATATCTATACCTCCCTGTATTTAACTACTGTACCTTCGTTAAAAATATCTATACCTCTCTGTCTTTAACTACTATATCTCTGTTATAAAATATCTGTACCTCCCTGTCTTTAACTACTGTACCTCAGTCAATAAAATATCTGTGCCTCCCTGTCTTTAACTACTCTTCTTCTGTTATAAAATATATATACCTCCCTGTTTTTAACTACTGTACCTCAATTATAAAATATCTGTACCTCTTTGTATTTAACTACTGTACCTCCGTCAATAAAATAGCTATACCTCCCTGTATTTAACTACTGTACCTTCGTTAAAAATATCTGTACCTCTCTGTCATTAACTACTGTACCTCTGTTATAAAATATCTGTACCTCCCTGTCTCTAACATTGTTCTTCTGTTACAAAATATCTGTGCCTCCCTGTCTTTAACTACTGTACCTCTATTATAAAATATATGTACCTCTTTGTATTTAACTACTGTATCTCTGTCGAAATAATATCTGTGACTCCCTGTCTTCAACTACTGTACCTCTGTTATAATATATCTGTACCTCTCAGTCTTTAACTACTGTACCTCTGTTATAAAATATCTGTACCTCTCTGTCTTTATCTACTGTACCTCTGTTATAAAATCTCTGTGCCTCCCTGTCTTTAACTACTGTACCTCTATTATAAAATATATGTACCTCTTTGTATTTAACTACTGTACCTCTGTCAATAAAATATCTATACCTCCCTGTATTTATCTACTGTACCTCTGTTATAAAATCTCTGTGCCTCCCTGTCTTTAACTACTGTACCTCTATTATAAAATATATGTACCTCTTTGTATTTAACTACTGTACCTCTGTTAATAAAATATCTATACCTCTCTGTATTTAACTACTGTTCCTCTGTTATAAAATATCTGTACCCCTCTGTCTCTAACATTGTTCTCCTGTTAAAAAATATCTGTGCCTCCCTGTCTTTAACTACTGTAACTCTATTATAAAATATATGTACCTCTTTGTATTTAACCACTGTACCTCTGTCAATAAAATATCTGTTTCTCCCTGTATTTAACTACTGTACCTCTGTTATAAAATATCTGCACCTCACTGTCTTTAATTACTGCACCTCTGTCAATGAAATATCTGTGCTTCCCTGTTTTTAACTACTGTACCTCTGTTATAAAATATTTTTCTCCCTGCCTTTAACTAGTGTACCTCTGTTATAAAATATCAGTACCTCTCTGTCTTTCACTACTTTACCTCTGTTATAAAATATCTGCACCTCACTGTCTTTAACTACTGTACCTCTGTTATAAAATCTCTGTTCCTTCATGTCTTTATCTACTGAACCTCTCTTATAAAATATCTGTACGTCCCAGTCTTAAACTACTGTACCTCTGTTATAAAATATCTGTGCCTCCCTGTCTTTAACTACTGTACCTCAGTCAATAAAATATCTGTTTTCAATCCCTGTTTTCAACAACACTTCTTCTGTTATAAAATATCTGTACCTCTCTGTCATTAACTACTGTACCTCTGTTATAAAATATCTGTACATCTCTGTCTTTAACTACTTTACATCCGCTATAAAATATCTGTACCTCACTGTTTTTAACTATGTACCTCTGTTATGAAATCTCTGTGCCTCCCTGTCTTTAACTACTGTACCTCTATTATAAAATATATGTACCTCTTTGTATTTAACTACTGTACCTCCGTCAATAAAATATCTATACCTCCCTGTATTTAACTACTGTACCTTCGTTAAAAATATCTATACGTCTCTGTTTTTAACTACTATATCTCTGTTATAAAATATCTGTACCTCCCTGTCTTTAACTACTGTACCTCAGTCAATAAAATATCTGTGCCTCCCTGTCTTTAACTACTCTTCTTCTGTTATAAAATATCTATTCCTCTCTGTATTTAACTACTGTACCACTGTTATAAAATATCAGCACCTCATTGTCTTTAATTACTGTACCTCTGTCAATAAAATATCTGTGCATCCCTGTTTTTAACTACTGTACCTCTGTTATAAAATATCTGCCCCTCACTGTCTTTGATTACTGTACCTCTGTCAATAAAATATCTATACCTCCCTGTATTTAACTACTGTACCTTCGGTAAAAATATCTGTACCTCTCTGTGTTAACTACTGTATCTCTGTTATAAAATATCTGTACCTCCCTGTCTTTAACTACTGTACCTCAGTCAATAAAATATCTGTGCCTCCCTGTCTTTAACTACTCTTCTTCTGTTATAAAATATCTATACCTCTCTGTATTTAACTACTGTACCTCTATTATAAAATATATGTACCTCTTTGTATTTAACTACTGTTCCTCTGTCAATAAAATATCTTTACCTCCCTGTATTTAACTACTGTACCTTCGTTAAAAATATCTGTACCTCTCTGTCTTTAACTACTGTACCTCTGTAATAAAATATCTGTGCCTCCCTGTCTTTAACTACTGTACCTCAGTCAATAAAATATATGTGCCTCCCTGTTTTCAACTACTCTTCTTCTGTTATAAAATATCTGTACCTCTCTGTCTTTAACTACTGTACCTCTATTATAAAATATATGTACCTCTTTGTATTTAACTACTGTACCTCTGTCAATAAAATATCTGTTTCTCCCTGTATTTAACTATTGTACCTCTGTTATAAAATATCTGCACATCTCTGTCTTTAACTACTTTACATCTGCTATAAAATATCTGTACCTCACTGCTTTTAACTATGTACCTCTGTTATAAAATCTCTTTGCCTCCCTGTCTTTAACTACTGTACCACAATTATAAAATATCTGTACCTCTTTGTATTTAACTACTGTACCTCTGTCAATAAAATATCTATACCTCCCTGTATTTAACTACTGTACCTTCGTTAAAAATATCTGTACCTCTCTGTCATTAACTACTGTACCTCTGTTATAAAATATCTGTACCTCCTTGTGTTTAACAACTGTACCGCTGTCAATTAAATATCTGATTTTTCCAGTCTTTAACTACTGTATCTCTGTTATAAAATATCTGTACCTCCCTGTCACTAACAGTGTTCTTCTGTTATAAAATATCTGTGCCTCCCTGTCTTTAACTACTGTACCTCTATTATAAAATATATGTACCTCTTTGTATTTAACTACTGTACCTCTGTCAATAAAATATCTGTTTCGCCCTGTATTTAACTATTGTACCTCTGTTTTAAAATATCTGTACCTCCCTGTCTTCAAGTAATGTACCTCTTTTATGAAATATCTGTACCTCTCTGTCTTTAGCTACTGTGCCTCTTTCAATAAAATATATGTTCCTCCCTTTTTTCAACTACTGTACCTCTGTTATAAAATATCTGTACCTTCCTTTCTTTAACTACTGTACCTATGTCAATAAAATATCTCTGTGCCTTCCTTTTTTAAACTACTGTACCTCTGTTATAAAATATCTGTACCTCCCTGTCTTTAACTACTGTACCTCTGTCGAAATAATATCTGTGACTCCCTGTCTTCAACTACTGTACCTCTGTTATAAAATATCTGTACCTCTCTGTCTTTAACTATTGTACCTCTGTTATGAAATATCTGTACCTCTCTGTCTTTATCTACTGTACCTCTGTTATAAAATCTCTGTGCCTCCCTGTCTTTAACTACTGTACCTCTATTATAAAATATATGTACCTCTTTGTATTTAACTACTGTTCCTCTGTCAATAAAATATCTATACCTCCCTGTATTTAACTACTGTACCTTCGTTAAAAATATCTGTACCTCTCTGTCTTTAACTACTGTAACTCTGTTTTAAAATATCTGTACCTCCCTGTATTTAACTACTGTACCTCAGTTAATAATATATCTGTGCCTCCCTTTCTTTAACTACTCTTCTTCTGTTATAAAATATCTATACCTCCCTGGTTTTAACTACTGTACCTCTGTTATAAAATATATGTTTCTTCCTGCCTTTAACTACTGTACGTCTGTTATAAAATATCAGTACCTCTCTGTTTTTCACTACTTTACCTCTGTTATAAAATATCTGCACCTCACTGTCTTTAACTACTGTACCTCTGTTATAAAATCTCTGTTCCTTCATGTCTTTAACTACTGTACCTCTGTTATAAAATATATATACTTTTCTGTCTTTAACTACTGTACCTCTGTTATAAAATATATGTACCTCTCTGTCTTTAACTACTGTACCTATGTTATAAAATATCTGTACCTCCCTGTCTTTATCTACTGTACCTCTATTATAAAATATCTGTTCTTCCCTGTCTTTAACTACTGTACCTCTGTAATAAAATATCTGTGCCTCCCTGTCTTTAACTACTGTACCTCAGTCAATAAAATATATGTGCCTCCCTGTTTTCAACTACTCTTCTTCTGTTATAAAATATCTGTACCTCTCTGTCTTTAACTACTGTACCTCTATTATAAAATATATGTACCTCTTTGTATTTAACTACTGTACCTCTGTCAATATAATATCTGTTTCTCCCTGTATTTAACTATTCTACCTCTGTTATAAAATATCTGCACATTTCTGTCTTTAACTACTTTACATCTGCTATAAAATATCTGTACCTCACTGCTTTTAACTATGTACCTCTGTTATAAAATCTCTTTGCCTCCCTGTCTTTAACTACTGTACCTCAATTATAAAATATCTGTACCTCTTTGTATTTAACTACTGTACCTCTGTCAATAAAATATCTATACCTCCCTGTATTTAACTACTGTACCTTCGTTAAAAATATCTGTACCTCTCTGTCATTAACTACTGTACCTCTGTTATAAAATATCTGTACCTCCTTGTGTTTAACAACTGTACCGCTGTCAATTAAATATCTGATTTTTCCAGTCTTTAACTACTGTATCTCTGTTATAAAATATCTGTACCTCCCTGTCACTAACATTGTTCTTCTGTTACAAAATATCTGTGCCTCCCTGTCTCTAACTACTGTACCTCTATTATAAAATATATGTACCTCTTTGTATTTAACTACTGTACCTCTGTCAATAAAATATCTGTTTCTCCCTGTATTTAACTATTGTACCTCTGTTTTAAAATATCTGTACCTCCCTGTCTTCAAGTACTGTACCTCTTTTATAAAATATCTGTACCCATCTGTCTTTAGCTACTGTGCCTCTTTCAATAAAATATATGTTCCTCCCTTTTTTCAACTACTGTACCTCTGTTATAAAATATCTGTACCTTCCTTTCTTTAACTACTGTACCTATGTCAATAAAATATCTCTGTGCCTTCCTTTTTTAAACTACTGTACCTCTGTTATAAAATATCTGTACCTCCCTGTCTTTAACTACTGTACCTCTGTCGAAATAATATCTGTGCCTCCCTGTCTTTAACTACTGTACCTCTATTATAAAATATATGTACCTCTTTGTATTTAACTACTGTACCTCCGTCAATAAAATATCTATACCTCCCTGTATTTAACTACTGTACCTTCGTTAAAAATATCTATACGTCTCTGTTTTTAACTACTATATCTCTGTTATAAAATATCTGTACCTCCCTGTCTTTAACTACTGTACCTCAGTCAATAAAATATCTGTGCCTCCCTGTCTTTAACTACTCTTCTTCTGTTATAAAATATCTATTCCTCTCTGTATTTAACTACTGTACCACTGTTATAAAATATCAGCACCTCATTGTCTTTAATTACTGTACCTCTGTCAATAAAATATCTGTGCATCCCTGTTTTTAACTACTGTACCTCTGTTATAAAATATCTGCCCCTCACTGTCTTTGATTACTGTACCTCTGTCAATAAAATATCTATACCTCCCTGTATTTAACTACTGTACCTTCGGTAAAAATATCTGTACCTCTCTGTGTTAACTACTGTATCTCTGTTATAAAATATCTGTACCTCCCTGTCTTTAACTACTGTACCTCAGTCAATAAAATATCTGTGCCTCCCTGTCTTTAACTACTCTTCTTCTGTTATAAAATATCTATACCTCTCTGTATTTAACTACTGTACCTCTATTATAAAATATATGTACCTCTTTGTATTTAACTACTGTTCCTCTGTCAATAAAATATCTTTACCTCCCTGTATTTAACTACTGTACCTTCGTTAAAAATATCTGTACCTCTCTGTCTTTAACTACTGTACCTCTGTAATAAAATATCTGTGCCTCCCTGTCTTTAACTACTGTACCTCAGTCAATAAAATATATGTGCCTCCCTGTTTTCAACTACTCTTCTTCTGTTATAAAATATCTGTACCTCTCTGTCTTTAACTACTGTACCTCTATTATAAAATATATGTACCTCTTTGTATTTAACTACTGTACCTCTGTCAATAAAATATCTGTTTCTCCCTGTATTTAACTATTGTACCTCTGTTATAAAATATCTGCACATCTCTGTCTTTAACTACTTTACATCTGCTATAAAATATCTGTACCTCACTGCTTTTAACTATGTACCTCTGTTATAAAATCTCTTTGCCTCCCTGTCTTTAACTACTGTACCACAATTATAAAATATCTGTACCTCTTTGTATTTAACTACTGTACCTCTGTCAATAAAATATCTATACCTCCCTGTATTTAACTACTGTACCTTCGTTAAAAATATCTGTACCTCTCTGTCATTAACTACTGTACCTCTGTTATAAAATATCTGTACCTCCTTGTGTTTAACAACTGTACCGCTGTCAATTAAATATCTGATTTTTCCAGTCTTTAACTACTGTATCTCTGTTATAAAATATCTGTACCTCCCTGTCACTAACAGTGTTCTTCTGTTATAAAATATCTGTGCCTCCCTGTCTTTAACTACTGTACCTCTATTATAAAATATATGTACCTCTTTGTATTTAACTACTGTACCTCTGTCAATAAAATATCTGTTTCGCCCTGTATTTAACTATTGTACCTCTGTTTTAAAATATCTGTACCTCCCTGTCTTCAAGTAATGTACCTCTTTTATAAAATATCTGTACCTCTCTGTCTTTAGCTACTGTGCCTCTTTCAATAAAATATATGTTCCTCCCTTTTTTCAACTACTGTACCTCTGTTATAAAATATCTGTACCTTCCTTTCTTTAACTACTGTACCTATGTCAATAAAATATCTCTGTGCCTTCCTTTTTTAAACTACTGTACCTCTGTTATAAAATATCTGTACCTCCCTGTCTTTAACTACTGTACCTCTGTCGAAATAATATCTGTGACTCCCTGTCTTCAACTACTGTACCTCTGTTATAAAATATCTGTACCTCTCTGTCATTAACTATTGTACCTCTGTTATGAAATATCTGTACCTCTCTGTCTTTATCTACTGTACCTCTGTTATAAAATCTCTGTGCCTCCCTGTCTTTAACTACTGTACCTCTATTATAAAATATATGTACCTCTTTGTATTTAACTACTGTTCCTCTGTCAATAAAATATCTATACCTCCCTGTATTTAACTACTGTACCTTCGTTAAAAATATCTGTACCTCTCTGTCTTTAACTACTGTAACTCTGTTTTAAAATATCTGTACCTCCCTGTATTTAACTACTGTACCTCAGTTAATAATATATCTGTGCCTCCCTTTCTTTAACTACTCTTCTTCTGTTATAAAATATCTATACCTCCCTGGTTTTAACTACTGTACCTCTGTTATAAAATATATGTTTCTTCCTGCCTTTAACTACTGTACGTCTGTTATAAAATATCAGTACCTCTCTGTTTTTCACTACTTTACCTCTGTTATAAAATATCTGCACCTCACTGTCTTTAACTACTGTACCTCTGTTATAAAATCTCTGTTCCTTCATGTCTTTAACTACTGTACCTCTGTTATAAAATATATATACTTTTCTGTCTTTAACTACTGTACCTCTGTTATAAAATATATGTACCTCTCTGTCTTTAACTACTGTACCTATGTTATAAAATATCTGTACCTCCCTGTCTTTATCTACTGTACCTCTATTATAAAATATCTGTTCTTCCCTGTCTTTAACTACTGTACCTCTGTAATAAAATATCTGTGCCTCCCTGTCTTTAACTACTGTACCTCAGTCAATAAAATATATGTGCCTCCCTGTTTTCAACTACTCTTCTTCTGTTATAAAATATCTGTACCTCTCTGTCTTTAACTACTGTACCTCTATTATAAAATATATGTACCTCTTTGTATTTAACTACTGTACCTCTGTCAATATAATATCTGTTTCTCCCTGTATTTAACTATTCTACCTCTGTTATAAAATATCTGCACATTTCTGTCTTTAACTACTTTACATCTGCTATAAAATATCTGTACCTCACTGCTTTTAACTATGTACCTCTGTTATAAAATCTCTTTGCCTCCCTGTCTTTAACTACTGTACCTCAATTATAAAATATCTGTACCTCTTTGTATTTAACTACTGTACCTCTGTCAATAAAATATCTATACCTCCCTGTATTTAACTACTGTACCTTCGTTAAAAATATCTGTACCTCTCTGTCATTAACTACTGTACCTCTGTTATAAAATATCTGTACCTCCTTGTGTTTAACAACTGTACCGCTGTCAATTAAATATCTGATTTTTCCAGTCTTTAACTACTGTATCTCTGTTATAAAATATCTGTACCTCCCTGTCACTAACATTGTTCTTCTGTTACAAAATATCTGTGCCTCCCTGTCTCTAACTACTGTACCTCTATTATAAAATATATGTACCTCTTTGTATTTAACTACTGTACCTCTGTCAATAAAATATCTGTTTCTCCCTGTATTTAACTATTGTACCTCTGTTTTAAAATATCTGTACCTCCCTGTCTTCAAGTACTGTACCTCTTTTATAAAATATCTGTACCCATCTTTCTTTAGCTACTGTGCCTCTTTCAATAAAATATATGTTCCTCCCTTTTTTCAACTACTGTACCTCTGTTATAAAATATCTGTACCTTCCTTTCTTTAACTACTGTACCTATGTCAATAAAATATCTCTGTGCCTTCCTTTTTTAAACTACTGTACCTCTGTTATAAAATATCTGTACCTCCCTGTCTTTAACTACTGTACCTCTGTCGAAATAATATCTGTGACTCCCTGTCTTCAACTACTGTACCTCTGTTATAAAATATCTGTACTTCTCTGTCTTTAACTATTGTACCTCTGTTATAAAATATCTGTACGTCCCTGTCTTAAACTACTGTACCTCTGTTATAAAATATCTGTGCCTCCCTGTCTTTAACTACTGTACCTCAGTCAATAAAATATCTGTTTTCAATCCCTGTTTTCAACAACACTTCTTCAGTTATAAAATATCTGTACCTCTCTGTCATTAACTACTGTACCTCTGTTATAAAATATCTGTACATCTCTGTCTTTAACTACTTTACATCCGCTATAAAATATCTGTACCTCACTGTTTTTAACTATGTACCTCTGTTATAAAATCTCTGTGCCTCCCTGTCTTTAACTACTGTACCTCTATTATAAAATATATGTACCTCTTTGTATTTAACTACTGTACTTCTGTCAATAAAATATCTGTACCTCCTTGTTTTTAACTACTGTACCTCTGTCAATAAAATATCTGTTTCTCACTGTCTTTAACTACTGTACCTCTGTTATTAAATATCTGTACCTCGCTCTCTTTAATTAATGTACCTCTGTCAATGAAATATCTGTTTCTCCCTGTCTTTATCTACTCTACCTCTGTTATAAAATATCTGTATCTCACTTTCTTTAAATACTGTACCTCTGTTATAAAATATCTGTACTTCTCTGTCATTAAATGATGTACCTCTGTTTTTAAATATCTTTGCCTGCTTGTCTTTAACTACTATACCTCTGTTATAAAATATCTGTTTCTCCCTGTCTTTAACTACTGTACCTCTGTTATAAAATATATGTACCTCCTTGTCTTTAACTACTGTCCCTCTGTTATAAAATATCAGTAATCACTCTGTCTTTAACTACTGTACCTCTGTTTTAAAATAACTGTAACTCCTTGGCTTTAACTACTGTACCGCTGTTAAAAAATATGTTTCTTCTGTCTTTACCTACTGTACCTCTGTTATAAAATATCTGTACCTTCATGTCTCTAACTACTGTATCTCTGTCAATTAAATTGATTTAATGCTTGGTATTTAAGATTTAGAATACATTTATAATTTATATATTTTTATTCAATTAAGATTATAATTACCCAAGCATAACATTTTAATATATATATATCCTGCCTAACCATTCTCTATACTAACTAACTAACATTAAACGATCTATTTACAGTTTATTTTGGTCACTGGTCCAATATTTTTATTTTCATAGACCAAATTATAAGATAAATTCAAAGATGAAAAATATGCAAAATAACTAAACAAATATATACATCAATTTGATATTTATTTAAAACAAATGAATAACTATATACATAATTTTATATTTATTTAAAACAAATGAATAATTATATACATCATTTTATATTTATCTAAAACAAATGAACAATATATATACATCAATTCCCCCTTCTTAGGCTTGGCCCCCCTTATTTATCTATTTACTCTCCATATCTCTGCGGACATCTGCGCTCCCTCTGAGGATACCTGGGGGTTGTAATACTTTTCTCCTCCGAGATTGGAGTTGGCACACGTTCAGCATCATTCATATTAGTGGGATGTGATTTACCAGGCAACATTTTTCTAATGTAGTTTTGATGAACCTTTTTTATACTGTCACCTTGTTTTATTAAATAAACATTCCTTCCTAGTATTTTAATTATCTTTCCTGTATACCAAGATGGATGCCCATTAGTAATCCATCTAAACTTCACAGTCTCATCCACTTTAAATTTACCGCTAACATATTGACTATTGAATTTGGAGGCTTTTACATCAAGATGGCATTTGATACCTTTAATAGGGTCAGATTTGCATTCAAAAATGGACCCATAATCATTTAAAAGTGAATCTATACTAAAAGAGTCCAATTTATGCAAATAATTGAATGAGATATTGAAAAGATTAAGGAAATCTCTTCCTAAGAGAAATTTAGAACAATTTAAATTAGTTATTAGTATTTCAATGGTTCTAGAAACATTTCTTAATTTTATATCAAATTTAGCCTTGCCCAAAATAGGTATTTTAGAGCCACTATAGCCGGTCAAGACTGTATTACATTTATTTAATTTAACATTTTTGAAATATTTAAAGTACTCATATTTAGTTAATGTAGTAATGGCTGCTCCAGTATCAATTTCAGCCAACAATTTTATATTATTTACATATACTGTTTCAGTCAATGGAGGATGTAAATTTATATTATTCAATGATAAATTATTTTGAGATCCCGAAGGATTATTATCATTAGCATGCTTTTTAAATTTATTAAAAGTATTTCTAGGATTTCTGGGCAATTTACGGGAAGAACTATCTTTTTTATAACATATTGTAGAAATATGCCCTACCCTACCACAAACTCTACAATTAGCTGATTTAAAAAAACAATTATAGTGTAGATGGTTGGTCTTACCACAGTGTTTGCAAGGATTATTGATGGCATGAAGATGCTGTGGGGACAGATGGGCATCTTCGGATCTCTTGAGGTTGTGTAGGTCATTATCTGCAGACTCCGCAGACAGCGCGATGTCTAACGCTCCCTCAAAAGTCAATCCTTCTTCCTGTAGTAGCTTCTTTTGGGTTGGTGTATCAATGATGCCCGCCACAAATCTGTCTCGCAGGGATTCTTGCAGAACATCTCCAAAGTTACACCTTTGAGCCTGTTCCTTAAGGCGTATTATGTATTTAGATATTGTTTCGCCTGATTTCTGATCCATTTTCTGGAATACAAATCTTTCATATATTATATTGATCTTAGGATTGAAATGTTTTAATAAGATCCTGCACAAATTATCAAATGGAACTTGATCAACTTCCTCCGGAAAAACCAAATTTCGCAAGATTCCGAAATATTTAGGCCCGATGCATGATATCAGAAATGGCGTCTTAAAGTCTTCTTTTGTTTTAGAAATTAGCATGAATTGCTTCAATCGAAAAATATAATTTTCTACATTCTCTAGATTTTTGTCAAATCTTTCAAACATACTTGAAGACATTTTTTAAAGTATAATTTCTTTTCACTATTTAAATTATTTTTTCTTTACAAAATTTGCTTTTCCTCGTCGCCAGTTGTTTTAATTCTTGGTATTTAAGATTTAGAATACATTTATAATTTATATATTTTTATTCAATTAAGATTATAATTACACAAGCATAACATTTTAATATATATATATCCTGCCTAACCATTCTCTATACTAACTAACTAACATTAAACGATCTATTTACAGTTTATTTTGGTCACTGGTCCAATATTTTTATTTTCATAGACCAAATTATAAGATAAATTCAAAGATGAAAAATATGCAAAATAACTAAACAAATATATACATCAATTTGATATTTATTTAAAACAAATGAATAACTATATACATAATTTTATATTTATTTAAAACAAATGAATAATTATATACATCATTTTATATTTATCTAAAACAAATGAACAATATATATACATCATAAATATCTGTGCTTCCTTGTCTTCAACTACTGTATCTCTGTTATAAAATATCTGTACCTCCCTGTCTTTAACTACTGTACCTCAGTCAATAAAATATCTGTACCTCACTGTCTTTAACTACTGTAGCTCTTTTATAGAATATCTGTGCCTCCCCGACTTTGACTACTGTTCCTCTGTTATAAAATATCTGTACCTCCCTGTCTTTAACCACTGTACCTCTGTTATAAAATATCTGTACCTCTCTGTCTTTAACTACTGTATCTCAGTTATATAAAATATTTGTACCTCTCTGTCTTTAACTACTGTACTTCTATTATAAAATATCTGTGCCTCCCTGTCTTTACCTACTGTTTTTCTGTTATAAAATATCTGTACCATCCTGTCTTTAACTACTGAACCTTTGTTATAAATTATCTGTTTTTTTCCTGTCTTTAACTACAGTACCTCTGTTATAAAATATATGTATCTCTCTGTATTTAACTACTGTTCCTCTGTCAAAAGAATATCTTTACCTCTCTGTATTTACTACTGTACCTCTGTTATAAAATATCTGTACCTCCCTGTCTCTAACATTGTTCTTCTGTTATAAAATCTCTGTGCCTCCCTGTCTTTAACTACTGTACCTCAATTATAAAATATATGTACCTCTTTGTATTTAACCACTGTACCTCTATCAATAAAATATCTGTTTCTCCCTGTATTTAACTACTGTACCTCTGTTATAAAATACCTGTACCTCTTTGTCTTTAACTACTGTAACTCTGTTATAAAATATCTGTGCCTCCTTGTTTTTAACTTCTGTACCTCTGTTATAAAATATCTGTACCTCCCTGTCTTTAACCACTGTACCTCTGTTATAAAATATCTGTACCTCTCTGTCTTTAACTACTGTACCTCTCTAATAAAATATCTGTGCCTCCCTGTCTTTAACTACTGTATCTTTGTTATAGAATATCTGTACCTCTCTGTCTTTAACTACTGTACCTCTATCAATAAAATATCTGTACCTCCCTGTCTTTAACTACTGTTTCTCTGTTATAAAATATCTGTACCTCGCTGTTTTTAACTACTATTATCTGTCAATTAAATATCTGTTTCATCCTGTGCTTAACTACTGTACCTCTGTTATAAAATATCTGTACATCCTTGTCTTTAACTTCTGTACCGCTGTCAATTAAATATATGATTTTCCCTGTCTTTAACTACTGTATCTCTGTTATAAAATATCTGTACCTCGCTGTTCTTAAATACTGTAACTCTGTCAATAAAATATCTGTATCTTCCTGAACCTAAATACTGTACCTCTGTTATAAAATATCTGTACCACTATGTCTTTACCTACTGTGCCTCTGTCAATAAAATATCTGTACCTGCTTTTTTTTTAAATACTGTACATCTGTTATAAAATATCTGTACCTTCCTTTCTTTAAATACTGTACCTCTGTCAATGAATATCTGTCTCCCTGTCTTTAAATAATGTAACTCAGACAATAAAATATCTGTGCCTCCCTTTTTTTAACTAATGTACATCTGTTATAAAATATCTGTACCTCCCTGTCTCTAACATTGTTCTTCTGTTATAAAATCTCTGTGCCTCCCTGTCTTTAACTACTGTACCTCAATTATAAAATATATGTACCTCTTTGTATTTAACCACTGTACCTCTGTCAATAAAATATCTGTTTGTCCCTGTATTTAACTACTGTACCTCTGTTATAAAATACCTGTACCTCTTTGTCTTTAACTACTGTAACTCTGTTATAAAATATCTGCGCCTCCTTGTTTTTAACTTCTGTACCTCTGTTATAAAATATCTGTACCTCCCTGTCTTTAACCACTGTACCTCTGTTATAAAATATCTGTACCTCTCTGTCTTTAACTACTGTACCTCTCTAATAAAATATCTGTGCCTCCCTGTATTTAACTACTGTATCTTTGTTATAGAATATCTGTACCTCTCTGTCTTTAACTACTGTACCTCTATCAATAAAATATCTGTACCTCCCTGTCTTTAACTACTGTTTCTCTGTTTTAAAATATCTGTACCTTCCTGTTTTTAACT